>CAIGRS010041678.1:0-12594 GCA_903798395.1 Fraxinus floribunda | reverse complement strand
AATCGAGATTATATTTTCATATACAGAAAAAATATTATTCTTTATTTTACATATTTCTGGAGTACACTGGAGAGTTCTGAAAACCTTTTGTGATTGCTGCACAATTGGTTTATTTGATCGTTGTATCCTGGAGGTGATTGTCCACGAAGGTCACATCAGTTATCGATTGGCAATTTCGATTTAGGATATCATGTTGTCACGAGACTCGATCAGTCAATAAGTTTTTCTACACTTTACAGTATTGCAACTAATAAATTTTCTAACAAAATATACTAACTAATTATTGTAAAATATTGGAAGAGACCGAAATGGAGAAGGTAAAAATGGAGGGAAAATCTGTTAAATTCCAGTTGAATTGAAACGGAAGAATATGTACAATATATATGAATCATGCTTGTTGTACATAACCAAGTACATAGGGGTGTCCATTATGGACATCCCTATGTACACTCCTATGTACATCAAGTATAACTCATATATATATATATATATATATATATATATATATATATAATGAAAGAAAGGACCTGGATATGTAATCAGCTGACTGGTAATTGAATTCTCTTCCTCTCCGATCAATTCTCCAAGTGAAGTTCTTTGTGATGCTATCGTAGCAAAGTTTCAATGCTCTGATATCATGTAAAATATTGGAAGAGAACGAAATGGAGAAGAAGGTAAAAATGGAGGGAAAATCTGTTAAATCCCAATTCAATTGAAATGGAAGAATCTATACAATATATATAGAAAATGATAGAAATGAAAATGACTAAAAAAATCGTAGTTTTATCTTTTTATTCATATGCCAGTGCCACTCTCTTTTGCTAATTAGTACTGACAAAACACTAGCTTATTTTTATTTTTTGTATGGTTGATCAAATGTTGATTATTTACAAAATATGTAATTTTATTAATTTTTTTTATGTCACTCTCTTTGTCAACTATCACTATGCTACCCACCGTCAACTACTCTAGTGTCCACTATCACAATAGCTCCCCAAATACGAATAATGACTCCATTACTATTTGTACCTAACCTATGGTGTCCTACATTTTAGCCAAATCCTAACCCCAGCTAGGAGCAGTGTTCTAAATAGCGTGCCCAGGCGCGATGCGTGGCCTTGGCGCCAAGCCAGCTGGGAGCAGTGTTTTAAATAGCGTGCCCAGGCGCGCCTTGGTGCGATGCGTGGCCTTGGCGCCAAGCCAAGTGGCTTGGCACCTTATTTGGCGATCAACACGCCTTATTTAGCGTTGACCGCCAACTAATGCGCGCAGTTGTGCCTAGGCGTAATTATTATTTTTTAATTCTTTGAAGTTAAAATTTATTAAAGGTTAATTTCTTCATTTTACCCTAATTTAAAACAACCATTGAAATCAAAAAAATTCTCTCATCCAATAGAGTTAGATAATATTTAAGTTCTTATACTATTTATTTACTATTTTTTATTTAAATTTAAAACTTATCTTTTTTGTTGGAAACTTTGAAAAAATGTATAAAATCTCTATAAATCTGTTTTAAATGTTTAGTAAGTATTATTTTTATTTATTAAATGATTTTTTGATTGATTAAAAATTAAAATAATATTAAAATAAGAAAACACATTTTTACGTTTTTTTACGCATAAGCCTCGCCTAATCTCGCCTAACCCTTAGTTTGGCTTCCACGCATTACGCCTTTTAGAACACTGGCTAGGAGGGTGGATTTTTCGATATTTTTGCACTTTTGGTCCCTGGTTTCTATAGACTCGAGACCTATCCTTTCGATTTTTGCAAAAACAAATCCCTAAATCAATGTTTCCTTTGCAAGAGTTGTCATTTCCGTTCATTGCCATAAAAAATGGCTGTTATATTTTCTCGTGCACTGCACATGCCTTTTTTGAGAAGTAAAATTTTTGCGAATCACTTAAAATATAACTAAAAATTGAAAAAGTAGTCTACTTCGACATTAATGACACCCAATCTTCCATTTCACGCCCTCCACCAACGATCAGATTATAGGATCTCAAGGATTTGATCTCTGGCTATTCAATGCGATGACACCACCAGAATCGACACCAAAGTCACACAAAACACAAACCCATCTATTTTAAGCATCACACCACCACCAAAGCATATGAAAACACATATAAATAGTTGGTCAAGACAGAAGGAAGAGAGGAGAGAACAGGAAAAGTGTGTGAAGCAACTGAAGTCCCGAATGTGTATGTATAATATATGTATTCAGTATGCTTCATATATATTAAAAAACTATTAGACAAGCAAACTTTATCTATATCGATACTTACATAAGATATATACTTCTCAGCGACAAATGAATCAAGGCAATGAATCCCTCTATTGAAAATGATTAGGAATTTCCATTATACACACTAAAAGACTAAAAGTAAAGCACCTCTTTCGTCCATACCCGTCCCATACCCACCAACTCATCCACTTATCCCACTGTCTATTTTTGAAGCTCTGTTGAGATTTCAAGAATATCTCCTTTACAACAATCATTTTCTTCACTTTTACTGCTTTTGGGTTTGTATGTGTAAACTGATCTTAAGCATACAAAAACCCTGTTTGGTTTCAGTAAAAATAAGTGATTTAGTAGATTTTGATAAAATTCGATAAAAGTTTTGAAATGTATAATTAAAATTAATTAGATTTAGTAGATTTTGATAAAATTCGATAAAAGTTTTGAAATGTATAATTAAAATTAATTAGATTTAGTAGATTTTGATAAAATTCGATAAAAGTTTTGAAATGTATAATTAAAATTAATTATTGACTTTGTCTTAGTTTTTATAATTTTCTTAGCTAAACTTGGGTTGGTTGTATAAGTGTCATACCCTAGCCCAAATCGATTTTTGGATGTAAACATTTAGGACTTGTTTGATATGCTTTTAAAAAAATTAAAAGGAGATTTTGAGATCCAAAAACTACTTTTGGACCCATTTGGCTAGTTTTATGAAAATGCTTACGGTTGTTAGAAGAGCTTTTAAAAGAAGTTATTCTAACGCGACTTCCTCTAAAAACACTTTCGAATTAAAAAGTGTTTGAAGCAAAAACTCATGCCAAGCTGGCCTTTAATACGTTTAATGCAATTTTATTTATGATAGATTTATTATTTTATTGAATAATTGCTTTGATAAATTAAATTAATAGTCCATAGATTTAAGTTTTAGTAACTTGTTAATTACAAGGAATTGCAATTGTAAAATACGAGTTACATATGACTGAAACTTAAATTATCTATGATCGTAAGTAATAACAAGATACTTATATCACCACATTCGTCACTGAACTTTACAAAAAGTTTCTTAAATGGTTACTGAACTTTGCAAAAAGTTTTCCAGATGGTCACTAAATCGGTGACCATCTGGGAAACTTTTTGTAAAGTTCAGTGATCCCGTAAAAATCTTTTGTAAAGTTCAGTGACCAATGTGGTGATTTTTAAAGTTCAGTAATGGATGAGGTTACGGTTTCGAAAGTTCAGTGACAAACCACGTAGTTTTTAAAGTTCAATGACCTGGTGGAAACTTTCGATAAAGTTCAGTGATTATTGGGATAATTAACCCTGGATTTGATGATTGGCATTGGTGGTGGTAATGGTGTGTTTCTTTAAATTGTAGAAGAGGAAATGAATGAAAGTGTGGATAGGTTGGTGCAAGTAAATGAAAAGTAGATGAATAGTGTGGGTAGGAGGAAAGTAAATGAATAGTGTGGGTAGGTGGAAATGATTTATTATTACTATTATTATTATCATTGTTATCGTTTATATCGTGAATATTATTTAATTTAAAATTTATTAAAAATTGTGTAGTGATTATTAATTAAAAAAATAAAACATTTTTTTAAATTCTAAATGGGAAAAAAACATTTTTTTAATGTGCATTCCGTAGTGTATGGAGAGTGCACTTTCCGTGCACGGAGAGGTACACTCTCCTTGCTCCATGGAGTTCAATCTCCACTCTTCGTGTACCATGGAGAGATGGTGTCTCTCTGTGGTGCACGAAGAGTGCATTATGGTGTCTCTCCGTCGTGCACGAAGAGTGCACTCTCCGTGCTATGGAGTGGTTTCCATGGTGTACGGAGAGTGCACTTCGTGCACCACGAAGAGGTGCACGAAAACAGAGTGAATTCTCCGTGCACGACGGAGAGTGCATTCCGTGGTGTTGTTTCATCTAATCCTTTATGAATTATTTAAATTTAATTTTCTCCACTAGGCATTTCTTTATAATAATCTAAATTGACTTTTAGATAAAATTTTAAGTTTAAAAATCATGCATGCAGTGCAATCAAATTATGTAATGGGAAATCTAGACCAGTGAACCTCTGAAATGTACAAGAAGGATGTAAAATGAAACAAAAGACAATTTTTTTTTATAATAAAATAAGTCTTACATAGGCATGCAGTCAGTATACAAGTAGTGTTTATGTCGCTATAAACTATTTATATTTGTAACCAAAAGCAGTATTAAATGATTTAAAACAACCATTTGAATCAGAAACTTAACTGAAGATACAAATTAAGTTACTTAGGTTGTTGGTCTTTGTAATTTTAGAAGCAACGTGCATATGGTGGGACTGCCTTTTGTCAAAAAATGCCTTGTGTCAATAAATCCCTTTTGTCAACAACTATACAGTCTTCTGTCCAAAAACAAAATTTTATTCTTTCACTTTGGGTTTTCCTCATAGTCAAGCACATTAAGTTGTTCATCTTCTATGGTAGTTTTCTTTTTCTTCTTCAAACCAATTTCAAGTTTTTCATCTGCAATTCGAAACAAAGCTTTCTTGGGTTTGCCTTTTGTAGTTGGTCTGTTTGAATTATCACATGTTGTAACCATCCTCACTGAATTGATGATATCACTAGTTGTAAGAGAAGAATCGAGTCCATGATTGTGTTTGAAGAATTGACATCAATCACTATTGTTGAACAAGTGAATACGATTTCACGACGATATTTCGGTGGATTTTGTCTCCTCGATGTCACTTTAGGTAGATGATGTGTTCTTCTTCATCCCAATCTTTATTACATCGGCCATTTGTGCATCTGAATCCTGCTATATGAAGAGTGGGAGTCGAGTATAGATTAGATAAATTTATGTGACCATATCATAAAATTTGAGTTAAATAGTGAGCCCACAATTAATTTAATAAAAGACCATGTTAAATTAATTGATGCATTCTATATATTATTCTTTTACTTTTTGTCATTTACGTTTATTGAATCATGAGTAACCATTTGAATTTGAGAGGCATATTGGATGCCAACAACCAAACTGAATTTTCTTAATTGGTACCAAAATCTGGGAATTGTTTTCAGACATGAGAAAAATTGATTATGTCCTTGAGTATCCCTTTCCAGAGACACCTGCTGATGACTCGACAGGGGAAGCGGTGGAAACTATAATAAACACAGTGATGACGATAGTACTACAACAAGTGTGATGATTGCGACTATATCATCTGAGTTACAAAAACAACATGGGAGTATAGATGTTAACACATGATTTTTTATCTCAAGGTGTTGAATGATGAAACATTACATGTGAAAAGATAAGAGATTTCTTAACAACAATAGATCAAGTGCATAATTGCAAAAGAATCTTCAGTCGGTGCTCGTATACTGAAGATGTTGACTACATTGAGAAGCTATCCTAATTGAGTTCATTCATGAACCATGAACTAAGTATAGACTTGGTTATGCAATCTTAGCTGGATGGTTATTCATAGAGAATTGTAAATTTAAAATGAATAAACTCGTATGCACATTCATTGAGTTGTTGAACATATTTAATACTGTTAAACTCAATATCTAAGTTTGTAATGGGCAAATCTTAGTCATATATTCCTCAAAGAAAGTCTAAAGAATGTTTTAGAAAAGTAACCAAGATGGGTACAATAGTTAAAACTAATAATGACAATACCAAATCTAATGATCCTTATTGTTATTTTGGAAATTAGGTCATTGGAAAGGAAACTGTAAGGCTTATATTTACTTTATTTTGGGTATTAGATACTAGATATGGACCTCATATTTATAAATTTGCAAAAACTAAATAGAAGTGGACTACGACAAATTGGAGAAGTTGACATGTACGTTAAAAATGAGCAAATGTTGCTGCATTGCCTATAGGAGCAACTTATTGTCATTAGGCTTAGTATTAGAATTAGAAAATGTTATTTTGTTCTTACCATTACCAAGAACGTTATTTGGATTTTATGTTTGGAAATGAATTATTTTAATATTAAGAACAATTATTGTTTCTTTTATCTTGATAAGATCTTAATGACAAAGGTAAATTACAAAATGATATTTACATTCTAAATATTAAGTATTCTATAATGTGTATAGAAATCGAAAGACATAAAAATGATAATCTGAACAACACATATATCACGCATTGCAGATTTGTTCACATAAATGAGAATCCAATTCTAAAATTATATAGAGATGTATATTTGGTTCAAAGGATTTTGAATCATTTGACAAATCCAAAGCATGCTTGTTAGGCACAATGACCAAATTTCCTTTTACGTGAAAATTTGAAAGATCTGCACAATTATTGAGTTTTATACATAGTGATGTAAGTAGACCTATATCAATTATTGCTAGATGAAGTTTCTCTTATCTCATCACATTTACTGACGACCATATCAGAAATGGTCATGTATATATGATGAAATTCAAGTATAAAGCTATTGAAATATTTAACCTAGAAATAGAGAAACAAATATGCAAATGTATTCTCACACTAAGATCTGATCGATGTGGTGAATATCTAAAATGGAGATTTTAGATTATCTTAACGAAAATGGGATTCTCTCGGTGGCTTCCTCCACACACGCTGTAACATAATGGTGTTTTCGAAAGGAACAATCATACATTATTAGATATAGTGTAATTAATTACAAGCCATGCAAATCTTCAAAAAATCATTTTTAGGTCATGCATTGATTACCACATACACACTGAATCGTGTCCATCTAAATCGGAAGACAAAACTTCATACAAATTATGGAAAGAATGCCCAACTTATCTCATATGAAAGTTTGGAGCTATAATGTTTATGTGAAGTGCACTGAATTTGGATAAGGTTGGGACTAAATCTAATAAATGTATATTTGTGGATATCTAAATGAGATAATTGAATATCAATTCTATAATCCATTGCGAAGAAGGTGTTCATCTCAAGACATGCCATATTCCTAGAGAAAGAGTTAATTCTAGGAGAGGGTAGTGGGAGCAAATTAGAACTTGAAGAAGTTTATAAATCCACAAATATTGTTGACCTAGTAGATAAACTTGAGTCTAATCCCACACTGCTGAGGGACATATTCTTGATCAGAAAGTGGAGACTCCTGAGAATAAGTCAGCTCCGTGTTAATCTTATAGGGTCACTTGACTTTCTGAAGGTACGGATCCATGATTACTAATCGAGGATGATGAACCTATTAATTACACGAAAGCAAAGTCAAGTGTTCACTCAAAGAGATGGCAAGAGGCCATGGAATTCGAAATGAACCTTGGTCGAACCTCCTGATGGGATAGAACCCATCTGTTGTAAATTGGTTTTCAAGAAAAAAGTCAACGTGGGTGGAAACATCCATACATACAAAGCAAGACTAGTAGCAAAAGGTTATAAACAAAGATAGGGTGTTGATTTTGATTAAAGTTTTTCGCATGTAGCCATGTTGAAGTTCATTCGGATTTTGCTTGCGATAGTTGCATATCACGATTATAAAATATGGCAAATGAATGTTAAACTATTTTTCCTAACGGGAACTTACAAGAGGAAGTGTATATGACACAATCCGGAGGCTTTGAATCCAAAGAAGCCAACAAAGTATACAAACTTCATCAATCCATTTATGGATTAAAGCAAGCCTCTAGGAACTGGAATCTTCGTTTTGATGAGACAATCAAAAGGTTTGATTTTATCAAAAATGAAGATGAACCGTGTGTATACAAGAAGACAAGTGGTCAAGCCTCTAGGAGTTGGAATCTTTGCTTTGATGAGACATTCAAAATGTTTGATTTTATAAAAAATGAAGACGAACTTTATGTTTACAAGAAGACAGTGGGAATATTTTTGCATTCCTAATACTTTATGTATAAGATATAGTGCAAGTGGAAATTTGTAAATGTTATACCCTATATCAAATCAACTTTGTATATATATGGCAAGATCTATCATTTAATTGAATTAATATTCTAATAAATTAAATAATAGAATCTGTAGATTCAAATCTTGGTAAATTGTTATTCACAAGGAGTTGATCTCATAAGCTAAAGTGTGGTGACACTTAAGAGACTTACTTTGGAGATTCCACATAGATAACTATCTGAATGTCAGTGGTTAATTTCTAACATTCGGTAGTGGAATTAGTTCTTTAACTTGAGGTCATCATAGTGCCTTATATTGACTTAATAGTAGGATGAAAGACAAGAATGATAATTGAGTTGACACGTATCCATATCTCGTAATTGATCGGATCATATTGACGAAAAGATTATAGTTTCATGGTAAACGAACAAGTTGATTTATCATACCACGTGATATTTTTAGTCACATGTATTGCCCTAACACATTACTAAATGTCAATCTGGGATAACAGATGCGAATTGACAATAAATTAAAAATGAGTATTTTAATTTATCGATTTTGATTAGATCAACTACTAATTCACATCGTTAGTTTTTGTAATTGGTAACCTAATACGTCACACACAAAAGGAGAACCAGAAAAATGAGATTCATCAATTAATTAATTAACAGTGTTGGACAATTAATTTATTTGGTTGCTTGTTAATAGGCCCGAATTAATTTATGGACCAAGTTTAATTAATTGGATTAATTAAAAATTGTACAGTCATCGCCATTAGGGTTTCAGAAAAATTAGAACATAACATAGTTCATATTCTTGTGTAAAAAAAACCTTTGGGCCTGTTCTCTTTGCCATTTTCAAACCGTTTTCTGTTTCGATTTTTCAAAATAGTGAAAACGTGTTCTCTTTTCTATTTTTGAAAGCGCATTTTTGAAAACAAGTTAAACATTTACAAATCGTTTGGGTGTTTTCAGTTATAATCAAGTCAGAATTTTCAAAACGCATTTTTAGTGTTTTCAAAACAATTTTTCAAAATGCCTAAAAGAACACATTTTCAATAATTTCAAAATGAACACTCAAAGCACAAAACTAAAATACAAAGAGAATAACCCCTTAATTCTCTCATTCTCGTTCTCTGTGTGAATTTTCATTGGAGGCTCGACAATTGGACAGCTATGGATTACATATCATAATTGTTCGTGTTTCAAGATCGGCAAAGGATTTTGTAGAATCTACTAAAGATATAATTTTCTATCACATTTTCTATTTAAACACAAAGTAAATCCTCAATGGGAACTGAGATTATTTTATTTTTTGCTGTGCATGTTAAGTAAATTTTCAACATTATTCTGACACACAATCAAAAAGAAAATCGAGTCTCACTTCTTAGATAGCTTATCGTAATTACCAAGGTTCGAGGTAACCAATCAATTCATAAAAAGTTTCTAAATATTCAATTTTTAACTTATACGATGCTCATATTATTTTTGCACATAGTCTGTTCCAATTATCACCTACATCAATTCAAAAGAGAATAAACTCTCAAGTTTTTTCTATTTTTGACCATTAATGGTCAATATTTTTCTTTACACTAGTGAGATACACATTCAAAGCTTGGCATTTTGTCTCTTTCACCGGGCGTTATTCATAAAAGTTGCACTCAAATCAGTCATTACGTTCGTGCTCAATTTTGATTGAGTAAAAAATAAATAAAACCAACTAATTGGACACGTGAAGACTTTTTAGAATTTTAAGTTCTGAACCTTCAATAGGAGGTCGTCACTTGTCAATTCGGTAACCAGTTAGGTAAAAAATTATACAACAAGAATAATTCAAAAGTCATCTAGTTTCAACTTGTCCATCAAAATCATTCCACATGTAATTTACGCAATGAATCAACACTTGTCCCAATTATTAAATTTATAGACTCAATCATCCCAAATTTATTTTCACAAATAGGTTAAGTGATTTTAACTGTTGGGTGATAAGAATTTTAGTACAATGTTCAACCCAGTTTTACCAACTCAGAAATACATCCTGTTACACAACAATTTTTCAAACCTAAACCCACGTATGCAAAATATAAGATAAGTCAAAATTACATATTTCACTCATATCTAGAATGAAGCTCGAATTAAAAAATAAAAAAAAAATATCATCATAATAAGCTTTGAAAGCTTGCAACATGAATTGAAATACACTGAACATAACTTGATCATCGATTGCTTGAAAGTTAGAAATTACAATAGATTGAAAGCAGGAAATTATAATGACTAGTACATGGGACGAATACTAGAAAGTTTGAAAATGTTTGAAAGACTAATACCCCCTATAATAGCATTCAGAACAAAAATTCAAGTGACGGGAGTAGACGTTTAAAATCTCTAGAATCATACTTTTCTAATTTCTAATTATTTTACAATTGAAATAAAAAATTTACAATGTGCGGTTTAAGTTGGGCAAACTGCGGTTGCGATAGGGTCACGTGGCTTAAGTAAAGCTGCGGTTCGTGACACTAAGTGAGGATTGTTGAGAAATTATTTAATTTGTCATGTGGGCCGACATATGTAATTAATTGTGTGTAAATGATATCTTAAAGTTAAGACTAAAATTAAAGTGATCTAATAAAGAATAAAGTGATTGAGCTTTGGGCATCTAAATAAAGTGTGGGCCCAACTATATGTGCAGATACCAGTTCCATTAGGATTTGTATTTGACGATGGGCCAAATACATATGGAAACTATATAGTGAAAATTACACCATTCCCTACTTTTTAACATCTATATTCTAAAATCAGATTTAAACTTTTAATTTTCAAAAATCAGATATTTTTAATTAGATACATTATAATTATATATATTATAATTACATATTTTATTTTTAAATATTAAATATTCATTCTATAATTTTCATCGAAACCCTAATCAATTTCATCCCAATTTTCTCACTCTTCTCTCCATCTCTCTATCTTATTCTCTCCGCCGCTCTCTTCCATTCTCCACTCTTCGCCGCTCTCTCTTCCACCCTCTACTCTCCTCCATCTTCAGCAGTAGCCCATCCTCCATACCCCCCCATCCTCCACTTCAAAATTTCGAAATGGTCAGTCTCACCATAAGAATGCAAAAAAAATAAATAAATAAATAAAAATAAAAAAAAAATAAAATCCCTTCTCTGTAGTAAAGAGCAAAACCTCAAGGCTTAGACCTTAGTTTTTTTGGCTGCAACAATCTGTAGAACATCCAGCAAGTCTTGTTATTTGGATAAATTTGTGTAATTTACATTTTAACTCTCAAAATAAATAAGTCCCTAAATATCTGAAGTTGAATGCAAGGGTTTCAACCGCTGAGATTGGTTGATATCCATGTATTTGAGATTCTACTGATTTTTAGGACTTCACTGCTAAGCTATGGCTAATTCCTTATTCGATTCATACAATTTTTTGATTGTTAGAATCGAGAACGTAGAGGTGGTCATAAATTCATAATTTTTGGAAAAGATTTCTTTAGATTCATTACCCTGCTTGTATTTTGCGATTCTACTAATGTTTAAGGCTTCACTGTACTGCTATGGTTAATGCTTATTGGATTCCTACGTTATTGAAGGTTATGCAGTTGATTTGAAGGTGTGGCTTTGAGAATTGAAAGATTGTTGTTACGTCTGAATTGACAGAATTGAAATAGGCATTGGCGGTGGGTTTGGTGTTTGGTGGTGATGATTTCGGGTGGCGGTGGAGGTGATTGTTGGTGACGGTGTTGTTGGTGGTGGTGGTGACGACGGCGTCGGCCACCATGTGGGGGTGGCCACAAGTGGCGGTGGAGACATTGGAGGGGGCTAGTGGTATATGACCCATCAGTTGATTTGTGACCAATGTTGTGACCTGAGCCATGAACTGTGATCTGTGCTGTGATCCGCGACCTGTGTTGTGACCTATAGTGTGACTTGAGCCATTTGCTGTAACCTAAGCCATGTGCAATATATTCTGTCAACCATGCTGTGACCATTTGAAAATAACCTGTGACCTAACTTGTGACTTGTGCCTTATGACTTGTGACTTAGGCTGTGACCATACAAGTAATTTGTGACTAAAAATATAATTTGTGACCAATCATTTTGTTATCTGTGATCTAAAAATTATAAAATTTATCACCGTGAAAAAATCTGTGGCCAACTAATTTGGAAGTCTGTGGCCTTGTGACCTATAAATTTTGATCTGTGACTAACTAATTTTGAAATATGTGACCTACAAATTTTTTGAACTGTGACCGTAAAATAGTCACCGGAACGGTCATCGGAACAGTCGTTGGAATCGGAATCGTTGCCTGAACGGTCATCGGAATCGGAGTAGTCGCCAGAATGCTCACCGGAACAGTCGAAGAGGAGTCAAATCCATTTGGACCCTACAACACACATAAGTCATGCCAAACAATTTTGTTATTTGTGACCGAAAAGTTATATAATATGTGACCGTGAAAAGATCTGTGACCACCCGAGCCATGTGTC
>CAIGRS010041652.1:0-11235 GCA_903798395.1 Fraxinus floribunda | reverse complement strand
ATACATTACATTAATCTACTTATGGGGTGGAACACACTCGACCAAAGAATATTTTGTTCAACTAACGGGATCCATTAAAATAATTGGTCAAAACTTGGTCAAACCAACTAATTAAAACCAATTTTCCAACAAATTTGACTTGTTTGATAATCTCTCAAGCACAACCAAAGTTAAGATGGTATGAGGTGAAAACCTACCAATGCGCAATTGATTCCCTCGTGAATAAGACCATAATTGACTAAGACAACGTTAAAATAGTTCTTGAGGATTCTAAAACATGCATGGACATCGACAAAGCTACCTGAGGCTCGGAAATGAAGGGGTTCGGTTGAAACAAACAAGATGGGAACACCCTACTAAATTGGAAAATAGAAGATGCCCTTGATCGGGCGGACATAAAAGGAACAACTTTGTCACTCGATGTTGCAGGTCAAACAAAAAGGCATCTTAAAATGTTGGTTAGCAGGACGACCTCGATCACAGTGTGTAAATATGACAAAATAGTCATACCTATCTAGTGATTTCATCCCGAACAACGACCTAAAGACCTTAAGAGATGGTTCCATGTTCTCCCTGAGCTAAACTAGAAAAGTAATAATTTAAGGCACGGAGAGCATTTGGGGCTAGTTGCCAAGGGAAAGATTGTCAGTGTTGAAAAAACTGACTAAGAAGAGGTGAAGGGAACATCTAAGATCTGCCTTTGGACTATCTTTGTAAAGTGCCCCCTCATCTTATTGTCCTCAAGGGAGTCGTCCATGAGGCTCAAGGGTCCTATACACATGGTCCGTTAATAGAAAGAAGTCTTTAGAGTCCCAAACAATTTTACCTCATTGTAACTTATAAGTACTAGAGAATGAGGAATAGTATGCAATATCGAGGCAACTGGGAGTCTACCCTCTCACTGCCGCGTCAGATTATGTAATCCAATGTCCCTGAGTGTACTACCCCGATTCTAGTAGGTCCAATTATTATTGATTATGATGTTGCAAGATACTCAAATTCTAGTAAGTCTAATTTCTTGGACGTGATTATTGAGAAACCACATAAGAAAATTTGGTGGGCATAGAAGAAAATCTGGTTGTGCAGATTTCTGAGATAGAGATACACATTGTGGTTGCCATATATCAGTTTGACTTGGTTTTATATGGAAAAACAAGACTCTTATAGATAAAGATAATAGTGCAGGCTTGCTATATTTGAAGTCTATGATGGTGACTATAGAGAACTATATACCTAGTGTCTATTGTTTTGTTTTTTCAATGTTCTGTACAGTTTTGTTTTTAGCTCAACTTTTGTGTATAAATTAGGAGTAAATATCATGTACAATCTCAATTCAATCAATACGAATTCCTTGTTAACCAGCACATAATGCTCTTTTCTTTTATTTTGGTATCAGAGCCTGAGCTTTGAACCTCTCTATCTTACCGATCTTAACTCATTTCTTCACATCAGAACCTTCTTCTTCATCAAGCCTCATTATGGCTGAATCTCACCAACCTGCAGATGATTTTTCCAATCCCTATTTCCTACACCATGAGGAGAGCCCTGGACTTGTTCTAGTCTTACAACAATTAGCCATTATAACTACCATGCTTGGAGTAGAGCTATGTATGTAGCCCTCTTAGCCAAAATAAAATTGGCTTCATTGATGGCACCATCACAAAACCTGTTGATATTGATTCCAAATATTCACAGTGGCAAAGGTGCAACCACATGATCCTATCTTGGATCACCAACAGTCTCTCATCTGAGATTAGAGGATATATCATGTTCTCTGACTCTACATCAGAAGTGTGGAGTGAGCTCAAGAAAAGATTTGCAAGATCAAGCAATAACAGGATCTTCATGCTTGAACAACAGCTGTCAGTAACTAAACAAGAAAAAAATCCAACAAGTGTTTACTTTTCAAAGTTGAAACTTATTTGGGAAAATATATCAAGATATGAAGAGCCTTTCAGATGTTCATCAGCAGATTGTGGGGCTGTTTCTGTGCTGTACAAAAGGCTAGAGAGAAGACAAATCTTGCAATTCCTTAAGAGTTTGGATGACACTTACGCTAGCTTAAAGAACTAGATTCTAATGAAGGATTCGTTGCCTTCATTAGATAATGTATTCAACCTTGTTTTACAAGGTGAGGCTAATCATGAGCTCACTAATCCTATCCAAAACAATACAGAATCTGTAGTAATGGCAGCAAACAGTGGCAAGACACTAAACCAGAGGGGATATGCTAAGCAAACAAAAGGAAACTACAAGGGGTCAGGTTCTAAGGAGAAATCATCGTGCACAAAATGTGGGAGAACAAACCATACCGTGGAAACTTGTTGAGAAATCTATGGATACCCCCAAACTACAAATTACATAAACCAAAACCTGGATGCAGAGCCCAGCAGAAGCTGGCCAACAATGCATCCTCAGATAAAGGCTCGAGAGTGTCAAGTTTGAACATCTCACTAGATCAGATACGACAGCTCATAGCAAAGCCAAAATTCTACCCCATCCAGCAGCAACTCAGAAAATCAAGGTATAAATTTATCAAACGGCAGTGATAAACTTTTTACTACATTACCTCTATCCTCCATATACTCTTTGAGTTGCACAAATACCATCACCAGTAGAAGCACATAGATTCTTGATAGTGGGGCAACTGATCACATCACAGGATCATTTGACCTACTTGTACAGAAAAAGCCTCTGCCAAATGTCTCGATCAACTTGCCTAATGGCACTATGGTACCAATTTCACACATAGGGACTGTTATTATTTCACCTGATCTCACTCTCAAAAATTCCCTATACGTGCCTAATTTTCATTACAACCTTATCTCTACAATTTAGATTAGTCGAAATCTAAACACCTGTTTCATTTTCTTGGCTAAACAATGTTTTATTCAGGAGCTGAACAGTTGGAGGACGATTGGAATTGCTAGAGAAAAACAAGGGCTTTATTTCTTGGAGAAAAATCAGCTCAGGGACAAGTTACCATCTAACCAACCCATGGCCAACTCTTTATCCATTTTGACACCAGAATTGTGGCATTTATGATTAGGACACCCCTCTAATCAACGCCTCAGTTTTTTGCATAGCATAGTATTCCTCCTTTTGTTGTCAAGCATCAATGTGAAACTTGTCATATGGCAAAACAAACCCGTTTGCCTTTTACAAAGAGTCAAAAATTTGTTGATGCACCTTTTGATCTAATACACATGGATATTTGGGGCCCTTTCTCAGTTAGTCCACTCAATGGTGCTCATTACTTTCTTACAATTATTGATGACCATAGTCGAATGACATGGACTTACCTCATGCGTTCTAAAAGCCAAACAAGGCAAATCATAGAGAGCTTCTTCAATTTTGTTGAAAATCAATTTCAATGTAAGATTAAAGGAATAAGATCCGATCAAGGAAAAGAATTTCAAATGACAAAATTCTTTGCTTCAAAAGGGGTAGTTCACCAACAAAGTTGCATCTATACCCCTCAACAAAATTCCATTGTTAAGAGGAAACACTTACACTTGCTAAATGTAGCAAGAGATCTTAGATTTCAAGCCAGTTTGCCCTTAAAATTCTGGGGAGAATGTGTTGTCATGGTAGCATATTTAATAAATAGAATCCCTTCTTCGAATCTCCAAAATCTATCCCCATACCAAATCATTTTTTTCTAAAATTCCATCATATTCTTACCTAAAGACTCTAGGATGTCTATGCTATGCATCAAATCTCAATCCCCACTGATCCAAGTTTGATCCAAGAGCTCGTAGTTGTTTATTCATAGGATACCCAAATGGTATTAAAGGTTACAAACTCTTTGACTTAAACACTCAAGGAACCTTTATTAGCCGTGATGTAGGCTACTATGAAAATACCTTCCTTTTTCAAAATACAAATAAGCTACCACCACTTTTACAAATACCTCATCTCTTAAGACTTGATAACCTGCCTGTAATACCCAATCTTATATCAAAATATTCTAATTCAATAGCAGCAACACCTACTTATACCATCAGTGACACCATCCCTGCAATTAACTCACCCACAGAGGAGTTCAACCAAAGTAACACACCCGGGCCCGAGATAAATTTTCCAGCAGCATCACATAGTGTCCCTGAGCTGAGAAGATCCACTAGACAGAGACAGCAACCTGGCTATTTCCAAGATTTTCATTGTCGACTTGTGACTTCTCTAGCAAAACCACATGGTTCTCTTACTGCCCAGCAAATGGATGAAGGTAAATTACACTCCCTTTCCTCCGTTCTAAATTATGATAACATGTCCCCTGCTCATCGTAGTTTCAGCTTAGCCATCACTATAGAGCCCGAACCACTTCTTTTGCCACTGCAAACCAGTACCCTCACCGAATAACAGCTATGCAAACTGAACTAACAGCTCTTGAAGTAAACAACACTTGGGAATTGACCATACCATCGAGAGGCAAAAAGATCGTGGGATGTAAATGGGTGTTTAAAACAAAATACAAGGCGGATGGTACCATTGAGAGACACAAGGGATGCCTTGTAGACAAGGGATATACGCAGAAGGAGGGGGATGATTACTTCTAGACTTTTTCCCCGATTGCAAAAATGCCCACAGTCTGTTGCCTATTGGCCATTACAGCCTCTAAAAATTGGTCCCTCTATCATCTTGATGTCAATAATGCCTTTCTCTATGGTGACTTGGAAGAGGAAGTTTACATGTCATTACCATCGGGATATGGTAGAGAGGGAGAGAATTGTGTATGCAAGCTCAAAAAGTCTCTCTGTGGCTTGAAACAAGCTTCAAGGCAATGGAAGCACAAGTTAACTTCGGTCATCACCAAAATTGGGTTCACACAATCCAAAGCCAACTACTCATTGTTCTTCAAAAAGACGAACACCTCTTTCACTGTCATGCTTGTTTATGTTGATGATATGGTAATAGGGGGAGACAATGAGACCGAAATTCAAAACTTGAAAGAGTATATGGGAAAACATTTCAAATTAAAAGACCTTGGACGGTTGAAATATTTTTTGGGAATAGAGATAGCCATCTGTTCCAAAGGGATTTCCATATGCCAAAGAATCGAAATCTTACAAGATTGTGGGTTAATTGGATCCAAACCCATTCAATTTCCAATGGAACAAAATTTGAAGCTTAATGAGGAGGAAGGGTCCGAACTCGCTAATCCAAAATAGTATAGAATATGAATTGGTCGATTGTTATACTTAACAATCACACGTCCAGATATCTCTTACTCTGTGCAAGTTTTGAGCCAGTTTCTAAGCCAACCGAAAATGGCCTACAGGAAAGCAGCTCTTAGAGTTGTAAGATACATCAAAGGATCTCCATCACATGGTTTATTTTATCCAGCCAACAAGCTGCTGCAGTTGGCAGCATTCTATGATGCCGATTGGGGAGCATGCTAGGAGACAAAGAGATCAATCACTGACTTTTGCATTTTTTTAGGAGATGCATTGGTCTCTTGGAAGTCAAAGAAACAAAGAACGATATCTCGATCATCAGCAGAAGCTGAATATCGCTCAATGGCCTCTACCACATGTGATTGGTTTGGTTTCGGAGCCTCTTACAAGACTTTGGTATAACTCTCAACCAACCTGTTCAATTATTTTGTGATAATCAAGCCGCCATTTACATTGCATCCAATCATGTTTATCATGAAAAAACAAAACACATTGAGATCGACTGTCACATTGTTCGAGAAAGGATCCAATAAGGTTTATTGAAACCATTTCACATTTCTACAAATTTACAAGTTGCTGATATTTTAACTAAGGCAATCGGATCTAGACAATTTCATTATTTGCTGAACATGATGGGAATCCACTGTATAGCTTCTCCATCTTGAGGGGGAGTATTGAGAAACCACAGAAGAAAATCTGGTTGTGCAGATTTTTGAGATAGAGATACACATTGTGGTTGCCATATATCAGTTTGACTTGGTTTTATATGGAAAAACAACTCTTATATATAAAGATAATAGTGTAGGCTTGCTATATTTGAAGTCTATGATGTTGACTACAGAGAACTATATAGCTGGTGTCTATTTTTTTGTTTTTTCAATGTTCTGTACAGTTTTGTTTTTGGCTCAACTTTTGTGTATAAATTAGGAGTAAATATCATGTACAATCTCAATTCAATCAATACGAATTCCTTGTTAACCAACACAGAATGCTCCTCTTTTATTTTGAGAAAACTGCTAAAACTCAATTAATGCCATTTCGATTTTGAAAAATTAAATTGCAAGACACTTGTATTCTTTTAGTAGGCTAGTGATTATTTGCTTTGATCAAATATGAGGGGAATTCAGTATTTAACAAAAACCCTGGGGCCTAACTGCGGAAAGAGCCATATAGGGAGTGTTACTAGGGTCTAGGGGATCTTATCTTTTGTTAGTTTGTTCATACTGTAACTCTTGTTACATAGCCTTTTCAATGGATTGTTCTATCACAAGCTCACAGTACTAGAGTAATGAAATTTATCGATCTGAAAATTAATTGCACGTCTGTATCTCCTACAAATACACAATTTAAGTATATCTTACTGGTGTGATAATGTAGGTAAGATTTTTGAGATTGGTTCGACTGGAATTAGTAGCTTGGGAGGTCAAAGTTGAAGGAGGTTCTACTGTGTAAATTGGTTTGCAACCGAGCATGGGCGAATGCCCTTCAGCAGCTGGTTTTGGTGGCCATGGAATTTCGAGTTTTTCTTTCACAGTTTTTCCAGTCAATCAATTTAGCTCACTTATATGTATTCTTATGAGTTCCCATGTTTTGTAAATATCAAATTACCTAGATTTTGTCATAATCTGGTGATATAAATGGAATTACCACATTCACTTAGGCTCTTAGTCTTGTGCCTGTAATATGATTTCAACATTGGTTGATTACAACAAAAATATCTGAGTATTTTGTGATGACAGGTTATTGAACTTCTTTTACTTTTGCTTTTGAATCAATCTTCTGAATTCCTATGTATTCTCTCACATCTATTTGACACGATAGTTTTTGGAGCGCAATGGAAATTACCTTGAGTGCGTTCATGATTATACTTTGGATAGTTCAAAATGGTTATGAACAGGTTCTTTAGTTCCTATAATTTCAAACACTGAACTTTGGCCATTGATATTATGATATTGTGGAGAATTCTTAGTCTGCGAAATATATAACTAGGCCTGTGCTGGATTTTGACAGCAATCTATTGAGGATGTTAACTTTAACTTCCGAACTTCTGATAAAAAAAAAAACTCGTTTGGCAGGGAAATCGAGGATTTATGAAGAATGATCTCAGTACAGTGGGTGCCTAGTCTTGGGTGCTCGTCACTAGCACACATCTCAGTACAGTGACATGTTTGAAACGTTAAATTAAACAAATTTCTTAATTAAGTCTTTCAATTCAACATAGCAAACATGTTATTCACATTACCTATAGCTTATCTATTCTCACAATTCTTGTGTCCATCAAAATGTCTTCCTGCAGGCTGAATAACAACATTTGAGTGGGCACAGTAAAAATGAGGGTAGGAAAAACGGTGTGTCTTCTTTGCAGCCATACTTCTTGTGATGATCATCTACCAGCCCATTCATTAGCCAGCAGACAAAGTTACACCGAGACTGTAATCAAGCCAAGGCCTGCGCTCTGTTAGCAAAGCTGCGAGCCTACTTAAATGCCTTACACTTACCATGCCTAATCTACTAAAAGAGGGCTTACAGCAAGCAAAGCAAGCTTTCCCCCTATGTTTATTGTGGACCGTGCCTCACCGCAGGCACTGAATTCTCAAGAGTCATCTCCAAGGATAGAGTAATTTGAGATGATCACCATGCACAGCAGAAAACCAGTTACCTTCCTGACCAAGACGATAAATAACACGCACTGCATCTGAAATATTCGAGATTCTTACTGGAGACAACACTGGACAGTTTCAGCAACGAGTGATTCACATTAGTTGCATTCTGTACTTCGTAAGCAGTGGGATGTTTATGATTTTAGGACATTCAATCATGGTCCCTTACCATTGAAATATTTGTTGGGATGCTGAAGATGATCTTGAAGATTTGATTTTATTTGGAAGAAATCGCTTATCTAACCACTTCACTTACAAGGCATGCAATACATTGCATTTCGTTTGGTACATAAAATACAGCCAAGTTCACGGAAATTTTGCCTGTTGTACAGGTGAACTTGTATATTCAAACTGCAGAAACGCTGCTTGTCCTCTGCAGGGCCTATAAGTCTTCAACTATATATCCACCCTACGCCTACCCCTACCCCTACACTTAAATCTTCCTCTCATTATTCACCATCACTAGCTATACATATAAACAGGAATCGTTGCATTTTCGTTTCTCAATCTTACGCAATAGTTCTTCAACCATTCTCCGAGAAAATCAAATCCTTGAATGGATGGTCCAATGATCTATTATAACATGTTTTGATAACTAGGCTGTCCGCTATACCATTTCTCTACTAGTTTGAACTTCTTGTGCTGCTATGGGAATTGTCGAGAGGAAAACAGGTTTCTTCCCCACCAGTGCTCCACACGAAATTGGCATATCTAGAAGCATAAAAAGAATTCTCAGGTTCGGCAGCCAACGCTTGAAGAAATCTTTCTTCAGCTCCCCAGAAGTCCCTCCTTACTGTCCATAAAAAGTTGGCATACTGGCTCAGGGACTCTGCATCTGGTGGCAACACTTGAACTGTCCGCTTGTAGCACTCCTCGGCCCTGTTAAAATCAGTATAAAGTAAAATGTAAATTGAGGGCAAACAAAAATCAGGTCCAAAGAAATTAGGTAAAGCAAAATCATCTACAATAAAAAGCAGCATATACTATACTTAGGATACTAAATTGACAATATGTGTTTTAATATAACATATGCATCTCAACTCTATTGGAACGCTAGTGGTTATGCTAAAACCAGCTTTATACATTTTACGAGTAAAGAAAGACATAGAAGCCTACGGACATCAATCAAAATAGAGCATGCATGCAGATTTGACTAATTACCTTGCATAATCACGTGTAACAAGGTGCAAGAATTGAGCATAGTTGCAAAGTAAAAGTGGATTATTTGGCTCCCGAGACAAGTGCATCTGGTAAAAAAAGTCAGTCCTAAGATAGTCCTCGTATTCATCAGATTCGAGCTCCACAAACACCGGGGAAACAAAATGTTGCACCATGTCGTGATCAAGAACCTCATCCTTCAAACTCGATTGCATCTTTGTAGCATCATCTACCATGGAATCCCACAAGTTCACCTCTTCCTCACTTCTCAAATCATGCTCACTGCTCCCTGGTGAATTGCCAATTTCCATGTTTCCACCAATGTTTCCTACATCTCTATCTTCGTTAACCAAAATTGTGTCCATTGATGATTCAATTTGTGGATAATGATCAGTTTGTTTTTCTTCAATTAATAATCCGGATGCAGCAAAAGAAACATTATGGGACGCAGAGCAGACACTAAAATTTGCTAAAAGGACCATTACATAGATCATCAAAGATGGAGTTTTTGACAACACTTGTCGAAACAGCCATACAAACGATGGATACATTTCTTTCTGGACCTTACCCTTAATCATCTCTAAATCTTCAAGGCATAACTCTTCTCTAGTCCGTAATGCATAGCTCTGTAACTCGACTATGATGCTTACCATTGAAGCAAAGGCCTTTTTCACTGCCGACTCTCCAGAATCAATAAAGACCTCATCCCGTCGCAATTTCTTTTTTATCATCCTCAAGGATACGGGAAGATCAAAACTCTTTGCCTTGTGTTCAATAATTGCCCGTATAACAGCCTCCCGTTCTGGCCAAACTGGTGGATCTGGCCTTATACCGAGCATCATAGGCTCCAAGAAATAAAATTGAGATGGGGAAAACGACTTATCATCCATTCCATATCTATTATCAAAAGAGTTTCTTTCCAGTATTGTACAATGCTGCTTGTTTTCTTGATGTCCTTCATTCTCTCCACCAAACCGTACCCCGAATCCTTTACCTAATCTATCTTCGTGAAAAATCTCATCCAAATTAGACCGGCAAGATCGCGTAATGGTAATTGTATGATCTCTTGAGAGAGTCTTCTTGAAAATACGAGACTTGTTGGAAAATTGAATCCTTTCGCATTTTTTGGTGGAAGATGGGATAAAGAGGGATAATAGGACTGAAGAAGGAGTAAAGGCTTGAAGGACTTGGTGTGGAAATTCTACTACAGCGTTTAGCCTCATGGTTTGTCAAACACAGAGAAAGGCTAAACAGGCTAGTAATGAAAAAGGATTAGCGAAAGACCAATGGCTGAGCAAGAAGAAAGGTGGGTGGCTAAAAATAGGGAAAATTAGTAGAAGAAATAGTCAGAATTTGATAACAGAAACCCCGTGGAAAATGGATTCTTAATATCCCCGAAAAAGAAAAAGGAAAACACAGTGGTTCTTGTTGAAGCTAACACAAAAACACAAACACCCCAAAATGGCTTCTTCTTTTTCTATTTTCTCATTCTCTTTCATACCGTAAATATTCCAAGTTCTAACACAATAATCAAATTCTTGTTCAACTAAACAGAACTTTTTATCAAATAAATGTTAAATTTTAAACAAACCCAACTGTTGCTTGTCTATGTCTTGATCAAATTGATGATTATTCATATTCAAGCCCTTTAGCCCCAAAACAATATAAAACCGAAAACCAGGGAAATTACAAGAGATCCTTCAACGTACCAGAGTCTCCTCCTCAAGGCAGTGTGTGTAAAATTACAAGAGAACCTTCAACGTACCAGAGAGTCTGTAGAATGTTCTGTTGATGATGTTTTCAAAAATGAAAATAATATTTTATTTTTAGAGAGAGGAGAGAGAGAATAGAAGATAATTATGAGAAGATGACTTGCATGCACTTTTAGGACCATTATCGTATCGCACGATGAGTTGCAGAAGACACCAAAACACGTGTACATCAAACAGACCCAAACCCATCAAGATCTTTTCTTTCTTCTAGAATCTAAACTAAATCCAATTAAAATTTTATAAATAAATAAGGGGGCCGTTCACTTATTCTTGCTTTGTAATCGTGTTTCTTTTGATTATGCCCTTGTATGGGCTCCATTTTAACGTATTATTGGGTAAAATATATTTTAAATTACTGATTTTTTTTGGGATATTTTCACAAATGTCTATAATTAAGGGTATGAGTTGAAAAGTGTCCGATTTTCAACTTTAATACTAAACTGCCTATTATACCCTTTATGATAAAAA
>CAIGRS010041556.1:0-11645 GCA_903798395.1 Fraxinus floribunda | reverse complement strand
CCAACCACAATACACCATGGCACCAACCGAAAAACAGCATCACTTCACCGTCTCCGCCACCACAACCTCCAATAAACTACCACATTCAACTTCAAAACCACCACCACGACTCACCACCACATCTACAAACAAATCACCACTAACCGCCAGATCCATCACCGCCACCACTACCAAAATCAACAAACCCCATCAAATCCACCGCCGATCCAACAAAACCACCACCATGACCAAATCCACCACCGCCGCTACCAACCAAAACCATCCCCAAATCAAAAAGCAGTGCGTAACAAAAATTGCAAAAATCTCAAGAAATAAAAAAAAAATGCGGCAACGATTCGCAATCTGAACTCCAGCACAGATGCGGATTCTTGTTGGGTTGAACAACAAAAGGGGTAGTTTGACTGCGGCTGCGCAACAAATCTCTGGCGTGTTCGATGCAGGATGAAGGTGAGCAGATCGCATCCAATGGCGGTGGGCGATCTAGAGCAGCAACGCTCTGGTGTGTTCTCGTCGAAGGCGACGGTGAGGCAAAGAAGAGAGTGGGATCGAGAAAGAATAGAGGGAGTGTGAGAGACGATTATAGAGATAGAAGAGAGAAAATGGAAAATGAAATAATTAGGGTTTAAGTGTGTATTATTGAGTAGAATGAATATGTATATTTAATTTTATAATATGATTATTAAAATTTTAATTATCATCTGTTTTTTGAAATAAAAACTTGCAAATCTAAAATTTGAAATTTAAAATTTAAAATTCTGGTATAACGTAATTTTCACTTTATTAAATTCGAAACAAATCGGACACGAGTACAATCCACGTGTTGTAGTTGAACCAATGTGCTATAGAATAGCTTATAAACATTTGGACACTATCGATTTTTGCTATGAGTCGATTCAGATTGACGGCCCATTCTTTGAAAATCTACAAAATGATCCACCCATTAATATTTATGTCTTAGATAATAAAATTAATAAAAATACATAGAAATCAAAAGTTCAAATAGTACAATTGGAAGTTTTAATGTGGATTAATTATTAAACCTTGTTTGTCTTTTATAGCAAAAATTAAGATAATGACCCTGTTTGAGTCTCATTTTTCTACTCATTTTCAATCACAAATTCTTAAATAAAATAATATTTTTCATTATATCAATAATTTTTCCTTCTTTTTAACCATACATTCTCCATCAATCTGCTATTACACAATACATTTTTTCAAAATAATGTGGCTCAAATACACCTAATTATGTTGCGGTCAAATTTTATTTTAACCACAAGTTTAAAAATAGGGAAAATTGTACCTTTCAATTTTTTATAGACTTTACTAACATTCAATTTGTGCCAACAAACGTTTCAACCCTTTGATAAATTACAGTTGAGACAAATTGATGAAATGTATCCATTTGACTGTTTAGCTGACCAAAAAAATCAAAATTTGACCAAGTTAAAAAAAATTAAATGATAACTTTATATTTTTCTCACATTAAAATAAGTTAAAAAATAAATAAAACATCTATCATCTTCCACACCATCCCCCAATACCCATTCACCCCAGCCCACTCCAAATTGATCAACCCCGTCGACCACCGACCACCATACCATCCCTAACAAGCCAGAAATCAACACCATCCCCACTCCAAGCAAATCACAACGAGCTTCTCTGAATCCCACCAAACTCATAGCACAAAATGGCCACTTGGACTACTACTACTCTGAGCTTCATCTCTCCAAATCCAACCAAGACTAACTTTTTCATTCCCAAGAATTCTCTCGTTTTCTACTTCCGAATTTACCCATTTTCTTCAATTCCTCGTTTGGCTTTTGGAAGTTTCGAGAAAATCAATTGCATACTTTGTAGCAGCATTCCTTTTGTCTCCAAAGATACAACCCATTATGAGGCAAGATTATTGTTATTCTTTCTTTTTCTGGGTTTGGTCGAAAATGTATAAAAAATTTGGTAGTTTTCTTGAATAGTTTCAAGTGCCAGATAGGATGCGGTACTGGTTGTTAATTTTATAGGTTGTTGTTGCCGACGATTTTTCTGGTTTTGATTGTTTGTAGTGGGGATGTTGTTGATTTCTGGTTTCATGGTGATTTCCGATTTTGATTTGTTTGTTTCTTTTGGTTTTGTTTGGGATGGTGTTGGAGTAGAAAATGAGATTCTCGTGCCTAATGTTGGTATGAAATTTGCGGAGGAGAATGACGTATTTGAATTCTACAAGAACTATTATGGTCAAATAGGGTGCCTATTACAAAAAGCAAATCCAAGAAGGGTGATGACGGGTTGTACGATATGTGAGTTTTACTAGTAGTTGAAAAGGTCAAGAAAGAGTAATAAAAGTACTTGCTTGAAGCATCCACCAACTATTGAAACATGGTTCAAAGTTGACAGCATGTTCTGATGCTTGTGGAATATGGCGAATAAACATTGTGCATTTAGAGCATAGCCATAAGACAAGTCCATCTAAATCTAGGTTGTATCAATGCAATTTGCAACTTAGTTCACATGTTAAAAGACCGCTTGAGGTGACTGATATGACAGGAATCCCAGTGCATAAAAGCTATAACTCGATTGCAGTCGAGGTGGGTGGATCTGAGAACATAACATGTGTTGAGAAATGCTATAGAAATTTCATCGATAAAGTGCGAGGTTTAAGACTTGGGGAGGGATACGCTGCTGCAATACAAGCTTATTTATCAAAAATGAAAACATGTAGTCCTGGTTTTATTTTAGTATGGACTTGGATAAGGAGTCTCAGTTGAGGAATGCCTTTTGAACGATAACAGATGTATACAAGCGTATAAGGAATTTGGTAATGTAGTTACCTTTGACACTACATACCATGCTATTTGAAAACTACATTCTGGGCGGACCATTCAACAGAGTGAGAGTATGAATGCATTATTCGATGGCAATGTGAACTCCAAGACATCGTTAAAGCTATTTGTAGAGCAATACGAGCAGGCGTTGAGAAGGAATTCCAAATGATTATAGATCATTCTCGCAAATGGTTCCCCGTGCAACTAAGTATGAGATGGAGAAGTAGTTTCTAGAAGTATATACAATCTCTAAATTCAAGGAGTTTCAACAAGAAGATACTGGAAATGTTTGTTGTAACTTACTATCTTTGGAGAACTTTTGTGGGATAACGAAGTATGAGGTTCGTGAAGATATTAGTCTCCGTGGGGGGAAAGAAGAAAAAAATATTTTCAATTTCTTTCTGTAGAGATAGTTGCGAGATTGAGTATAACTGTCACTTGTTTTATTTTCGAGGTATCATTTGCAAACATGCTATCTCTATTTTAATCCGAAATGATGTGTCATTACTTCCTGAGAAGTCTTGGTAGCTCCTGATAAAGAACATTCCAAGAATTTAATGGGGTTGATTGAATTGCATGTGAACGTATTGTTTAAATTAAAAAGTAATCACTTGGGATCGCTTGGATTTGAAGCTGGCAATGCTGAAAGCTTCAACATTTTTGGATCCAAAATGTACACAAAGTAAAGAAGCTCTGAAAAAAACTTCCTAAAAAAAGGTCGTTGGAATCGAGGTCGAAAAAAATCTAAGGGTCGTAATAAGGTTTGTCGTTTATTAGATATTGCAGTCGTCTCATAATTCAATATTATTATGTTGCAAGTTTAATATTGATGTATTGCATCACATGCAAGTCTTGCAACCCACATCTTAGAATATGAGTAGCATGCCAAAAGAAAATATCTCAAGCACTATAACTTTTGAGGAGGCTCAAATGATGAACATATCATCTTCTCAAGCACCTCATTTTTATGGGGCACAAGAGAGCGTTGAATTTCAATGTTGAGGAGCACCAGTTTATGTTCTCTATGTTATTTATTTTTTGAAGCATCCTGTTTTATATATGTTTATGGAATTCAAAGTTGGATGATCCTTTGACTTTATGTTTATGTAATTGAGTGCCAATTTCTGACTTGATGATCATCGTCTGCATGTTGGGTAGCAAGTGAATGGATATCGACTCAGATTTGTGATGAATTGCAACAGCAAATATTAAAATTCACTCAACTGTAGACTGTATGCAACTGTGATTAAAAATTTGCTCACTTAATTGTAGCTAGTTTTTTATTGGTTGATCTTGTTCTCACGTATTTTCCTTCACTATATTATGTGTTTGGTTTCCAATATTTCCTTTGTTCTTCGAGCATAATCTGGCGTCTGTTCAGGATTCGAAGTGTCCATGTTGAGTAGCATGCTTGCTTGCTTGCTTGCTTGCTTATGTATTCCAATCTTTGTATATATGATGTCCTGTTACTGAAATGTTCCACATACAGATACAAGCCATTGAAGCAACCAAGCCTTGAATTTGGAGGTACTTTTAAAATTGACATGGCCAAACCCCTTAATTTTCATTTTGAATTTTCAACAATTGCATATTTTCACAATGGCCTTTTGAATTGTAAAAGACAAAGATGCCTTTAAAGAAACAATACAATTACAAAAAATCATTTTTATTTAAAAGATAATACTACTATTTTAGTTAACAAGTAAAAATCAAACATTTCCTCGTAAAATTTCAAAACCAGCTAACTGGTGTGTGTGGAAGTTGGAAAAGAAGGTGCTGACCACCAGCCTTTCTAATTTTTATGAGGACGGGGGTGGTTGGAGTAAATTTCTTTTATTTTTTTTCGTTTTTTACTTAAGTTTACGTAAAAAAAAAAGTAAAATTACCTTTTGCTCTTTTAAAATTAGTTAAAATTGTGGCGAGAGTCAATTTTTTAGTCAACTACAGTCAAGTGGATTGTTTCCATCAATTTAGACCTCTACTTTACATTTATGAAAAGTTAAGGATTTTCGCCGTTTCGAATTGAAGGATATGATAAAGTCTACGAAAATTGAAAAGGTTAAGGACCGTTACTGCAATTTTTCCAATAGTAATTGGTTGAATACATAAAATCTTTATAATACATTGATGAACTTTTTATTTGACAATTTCTAGTTTCTCATTTCAATTTTTTTCTGAATGTATGTATCTGAAGTTGCTTGCACGGGGAGACCCATTAAGGGTCCACTGTGTGCAGTCATCTCCGCTGAATTTCCAAATGTTCATTTTTTTTATTATCATTTCTTTCACAATTTCTTTCAGCCTGTAACTTTCAGCCCAAACCGAGGGATGAATGATAGCTTTATTTAATTTGAAATTATATTTTATGTAATTATGTCTCACGTTCCTTTGAACCGTAATATTGGGTCCGCCCTTGATTGCTTGATTTCTCTTTGTACTCAAATAGAATTTATTGACCTTAAAAAATGTAGCAATGATGTAACCAACAGATCCTAATGCCTCTCACGTACACGTAAGTTTGGTTCCTGCACACTTGGACAAACCGTTAGTCACACATGACCTTCTTCGGAGGGGTTGTCGGGTTGAGTTGGCCACGCGTACTCCGACGATCAAGTCAGTTGGAGAAATAGTTATATGAGTGTGAGAGAGTTTTAAACGTGAGCCTCCAATATAAAAAAGGGGGTCGACTTTGGGGATAAATGAGTAGAAGGTATGGTAGCAAGATTATAACTTTGAGAGTTTAAACTTGTATTATATTTGAATGACACTAAATGTGAGTTTTTATGCTTGGGCAAGACAAATGAAGGCCGTTGAATGACAATGCACGTGGCCTTATCCAAATGACTGACATTTCTTGTCATAGACATCAATTAATCACAACCTTAAATGCTAATACCATTTTTGTATCCATAAAGCCTAGTTTGCGGCCTTAGACTTGGCCAAATAGGTTGGTGGTGGCAACATTTACAGTGAGTTCTCTTGTTAATCTGTTTAAGACCTTTTCACCGCCTCGTCCTAAATCGATTCTTCCATGAGGTCTACGTGTAATGAGGTCGGTCCGCTTCGCGGGGAAAGTGGGTCATCCGCACTTCAAGGTTGGTCCAGTTTCACCTCATGTTAGTGTACAAGCGTGGTACTGTTGAACTGTTTTCCACGTAGTATGATTGAGACCACGTGGAAGTCCTCGTGTAGAGAGGCGTAAGAAAACTCAATTGTATTTCTAATTTTTTTTTTCCAATGATATACCACGTATTTTTTCAGCTTTGTTAAGTAATTATTAATTTTACAATGTTTGAAAGATTTCTTCTCAAAAAATAGTTCGTAAAATTCAGCTATCATCTAAATCAAGATCATCCTCAATTTGCATATTCAATACCCAAATAAATTCTTCCAATGTGAGCTCGAAGCCCTATTGCTTGGGAATAAATGCTTTCTTAGCTATTTGCCAAATAAAAACATGGTCTTAGAAATTTGTAATTCACCCCTCTAAGCGAATAAAGGCTTAAACCTAATCAGTGTGCCCATCATGTCCTTACCTTTATCATAAGAAGTTATCCCCATCGAATCCCATCTCAGATTTTTTTTTTTTTTTTTTTAAAGCAAAAGGTTGAATTTTGATCTCACGGTCCATCTACTACTTTTTCTATTATTTCATGTGCTTAATGTAGGGAAGTCGAAATTTTGAAATTCCTCGATACGATGCCATTTATCATTGTATCTCATTATAAACATATTCGTTCCCTTTGTTTTCCTCGATAACAGCCATTTTTAATTCACTTGAAATTATCCAGCTACAAGTCCTTGTCATTTTGGGACACGACGGCCCCATTTTCATAGACAAATAATATTTCGGTTAGGTTAGTGACTATTCAATTAAGAAGAGTTTGACACCGCTTTTCTTCCTCGAATGGCAATGGGGTTAGTTGAAGCGTGTATCCAGCTCTACACGCTCAAATTTCGGAAACATCGAAAAGTTGGTACAGTGACAAAGTCAACATTAACTTACCACTTGCGAGTTTGCGTGGAGGTTTCCAAATATTCAAATGAACCTTGAGAAGATTAGTACATTTTGATGAACCCATTTGGGCATGACAATAGACTAGCAGAGTGCATGCGAACAATTTATTTTAATCATAGATATCATATTCGATTCGAACGTTAATTCGGCTAACAAATTGGATCATCAGTTGAATCGACGAGTCAATAATCGAAGCAATAGGTCACTGCTTTAAAAATTAACCCAAAATTTAAAAAATAAATAAATACAAATAAATTCTTCAAAAAAACTTTTTAGATTTTTTAAGTTATTTATCACCGAATCAGTGACCATCTGGAAAACTTTTTACAAAGTTTAATGACCATCTGAGAAACTAACTTTTAAGATGGATTGGAAATAGTAATTGAACTTTTCGAAGGATAAAAATTAGTATGTAAAGTGTTACATATATGTCTATGTTTGATAGTGATTAAAAACTAAAATCTAGATTTTAATCTAAATTAAATTCAACAATAAATTTTAACCACATATTTTTTTTAGAATTCACGACTTTTCAATGTTATACAAATGGTGTGATTTGTTATTTTCAATTACGAGTATTTTAGTGTTCTTAATGGAAAACTCTTAATTGTTTGACAAAAGGTTTTTTTTTTTTTTTTTTTTCCCGCTATACTATTAAATGAAGTATGTAAAGTGTAAATACACCTTATATAAATGGTATAATTTCTAAATATCCCCATCAATTATAATAAAAACTTTTAATTTATTAAGTATTTAATGTATCTTTACTAAAAATAATTTCTCCATGCATAACACATCCATGTGTACATATCGCTCACGCTCACACACACACACATGAAGAAAAAATTATTTTCAATTCAATAGTAGCACCATTGAAATAATATAAAGAATTTCGATTTAATAATAAGCGTATATATATAGGAGGATATTAAACTACCTTTAGAGAACGAATACTTTTGATTATCAAGAATATAATTAACTTGAATAATAGTAGTAGTAGTAGTAGTAGTAGTAGACATTGTATGTCAATGGTATTTTTTTTTTTTTTTGATATTTAGATAATAAACTACTCGAATACTATTTCTAGTTTATTGAATCGCATTATAGTACAAGAAGATAATCAAATTTATTTTTTTTAAATATAATTTAACAATTTTAAATCTATTAAAATTGTCTTTTAGATACTTCAACTAATTGATCAAGTACTTAATATTTCAAATTCACGGGTATGTTATTACATTAATTTTATCAATTTATTTTTTATTTTTTATTTTTTTTTATTTTTTATCAAAGTCTACCAAAAAATTAATTTTAATCCGCATCAAACATAAGCTAAATAAGTTATGCTCAATGAATAATTTTTTTTAGTTAAATAAGTTATTCTTTTGCATCTTAATATAAATTTCTTATTTTATTTTAAGTTCAGGTTATAACTTTATATCATTTTGCAATCTAACAAATTTTCAAGAATTCATAAACATTTTTTTATGCACTTTTTATTTTTTTAGAAAAGAACAGAAGATAAATATAAATGTTACTGATAAAAATATATAGTTGTGTGTTATAAAAAGCACATAGTTTCTTATATTGAATGAACCTGAAAAAATTTGTATTATTAATGTACTGAAAAATACTTGAATTAATATAAAACTAATTTATGAGAAAGATAGATGTAAGAAAGAAAAGTTAATTTTTTAGTTCAAATTCTTATAAATTGATCTATATTTTCATCTTTATTTGATGTGAGATTTATCCCTTAACATTTATCACCTTATAAATTTTGATGAAATCCTTCGGGCTTCAACCAACTATTGTGACTAATCTCGTAAAGTGTGTTGAATGAAATAAACAACCAATGTGTGCTTGTTTCATTAGCCATAACTATGTAAGAGAATTGTAAGAGTATGGGCCCGTTCAGTAGGGATTAAAATCGAATTAAAATTGAAAAAATATTCATTATTGTTAACTTTTATTAGACGAGTGGGACCCAATAACGACCATATTTTCAATTTTAATTGGATTTTAATCCCTATCGAACGGGGCCTATATCTAAAAAACTCTTTATTATTTATAAAGAACGTCCTATACATTATAGAAAATATGTAGTGATGGCCATTGGGGCTTGGCCCACGAGCTTGTGAGCTCATGAGCTGAGCGAGCAGAGCCCTCAAGCTAGAGTTTTTTTTATTTTATTTTTTAATTTATCAAACGATGTTGGTCACTTTTTTTACGAGCCCACAATTTGAGCCTTGCTCGGTTCGCCGAACGAGCATCTAGCTCGGCTCGCGCTCGATCTCATCCCGAAACAAGCCCTAGTCGTACTTGGGCTGAGCTTCAACAAGCCAAACCAACTAGCTACTCTGTCATTTTGCTACCTCTAAGAACATCTACAAATTTAGCGAGCTAAAAATTTTATACACTCAAACAATACTCTTTATTTTGACTTTTTATTTTGCTTTTATTAAGAAATATTGATAAGTGTAGTTTCTACACCTATTCGAGATCTTAAATGATGATATTTTACTTTTTTGGATAAAATACTACATAAATTGTGTTATTCTCATTTTATAAGTAAAACTCAATGTTTGGTGAAAAATTTGAGACAAGAATGCAAAGATAGCGAAAAATTGCTCAATTGTATACAATACAAAGTTTGGGGACTGAAATGTACATACTCAAAAGTTACGTCAAACCTCACGATGAATATTTGAGAGTATTAGGCATCAATTGGATGAGGACAGAAGCCAAAGGGATGAAAAATAGTCTAAGTATTATCACATATCAACTTTTAGTTGAAAAAATTATGCTTCGGATTTTCAATCTCAATTTGAGACCCATTTTTTGTATAGTAAATGTTCGAATTGGAAATCCTATGATTCTGAAAGATTTGTAGCCATTTGAGTTATCTTTCTGATGCATTTTAAGTCACCTCAATCGGATATCGGGAGAGAAAGATTTGACAAAAATACTGAAAGCTGTTCGATTAGAAAAAAATGTATACATATGCAGCCACATAGATCTAATTTGATGCGACCACATTATGCATTCCATGGCCAAAATTGATGGTTGGACATCCTTCTATTCGATCGCTTATAAATGTACTATACGACCACATAATACGAACTTTTGAGGAGATTTTGTTTCCTTTTTCAACTGAAACTCTACTTTGGTAACAATATTTTAGCCATCATATATACCAAACTCGATCATAACACGGGGGATACCTCCTTTGGACCTAAAAAACATATGCATAAGGGTCTTGAGAGGAAAAAAGAGCAAGAACGTGAAGAACAATACCACGAAGCGAAGATTAAAGTGAAAAATTAAATTGGTGATGTCGTTTCTTCATTGTTTTTCTAATTTTCTTCTTTCCACCATGCTACGCTAGGTCAATTCTGTACTAGGAGATCGATGAACTATGTAGTATGATTTTTAGTTCTTAGTTTAACAATTTTGACATCAAAAATACGTTTTAAATATTTGAATGATTTTATATGATCTTATTTTCTTCATAATTATAGTGCTTATAATTGTGTGAGTGTTGTGACTTATTTCATGCATTCGAAAGAAGTGAAATATGTTGGACATGGTATAAATCATCATAGGGTCCAATAGAGAATATAAATATACCGCTATGCCATACGTGAGTTTTTAAGTGCTCATAAAAACACATGTATTCTTATATGTCTGCATCTGTCAAAGAGATATAGTTGGGTCTTATATTAGAATATGTTTGACTTTACTCAAGAGAGACTATTAAATAATTTAGGAGGATCGATTCGTCAATATTTCAATCGTTTTGTTAAAGTGTAGAACTAGGTTTAAAAGAAATAGTACAAAGGAATTCGTGATCCTAATGCAATCATTATTCATAAGAAAGTTTCTATATAAATTTAAAATAAATTGTATTTCGTTTAGTCCTCACTCATAATTGCATCCGCGTTATTATTTTAGTTATAAGTTCAGCGTAATAAACAACTCATTTTATTTTTGTTTCGGTTAAGGTCAAGGTAATATGAATTTGAACTAATCAATTTTCATGGAACGATATTCGAACACAAAAAAGGCAATTTTATTATTTGTTAACGAACTGTACCTTGCGGTGGTTTTAATCCGAAATATATTTTCGTGAACAAATATTTATTGATCTATTCTGATATTTTATTTAAAATAATTTCTCATATTTCAATAACCAATCAATTTAAATGTATTTTGAGGAGTAGAGTACTAAAATATGCGATTTATTAAGTTAAAGAATAAATAGTGAGTGTTGGTTTTCTAAATTTGGAAAGTCAAATTCACTCTTTTGGAACTTCCTTTCAAGTATTAGCCCTCTAAGATAAAGAACATTTGTTATTTATAGAGTCTCTTGCAAAACATAGAAATTACTGGTTTATTAGTTTCAATTTATTTCGAAGAATACATACAATAGATGCCAGCTTTCGCTGATATGAACAAACTTAATCCATAACCGAATAAAATAAACCTTAAATTGCATCAATTAATGGCAGAACAAACTTTTCGAATTTCACCATCAGTTCCTGTCTTAACCTCAATATTACTCATTTTCACCATGGACTTCCCAAATTCAGCACTGAATGTCAATCCAAGCAGTCCTCTTACTCCCAAGAAACGTTGCACAAATGTTTTTGTTGAATCATCAGTCCATAACTTCTGGTCTGATTCAAGAATTCCGCGGCCATTCCTCAGGTTGGCGAAAAACGAGTTATCAAACCTGTTTTCACTTCCGGTATCGAGCCCTACCCTCGTTGAAGTGTCACCGTTTTCTGGACAAAGGGACCGAAGTT
>CAIGRS010041526.1:0-10280 GCA_903798395.1 Fraxinus floribunda | reverse complement strand
CATGGTGAGAGTATCACGACTATACAAGATCGTGTCTCTAAAAGAAGAAAATGAAGCGGGCAACGAACACAATAGGATCAAGGCCAAATCTGTTTCATCATACTCTACTTCCAAAGTTTCCAAGTCAGCGATAATTTCATTAAATACAGTCGGGTGATCTTCCAATGATCCTTCTTCTGTCATTCGATGAGAGTATAAACACAGCTTGAGGTTCAAATTGCTTGTCGACTTTTAGTCATGCACAATTGCTCCAACTCCAATCATAAAGCAACTGATGAATTCTCTTTCAAAACATCCTGAAAAATAGTATTTGATAAATGAAAATGAATGTGAGAAACTGTCTTCTTATACTTCCATAATTTCTCCTCCGCGGTCAAAAGCGGAATGTTATATTCATGGAAGCCACCACGAACAAAAAACTTCGAACAAATCAAACCATATGCTCTTGCAGAACTGCTGAACCTAAACTCTGATATCACTTATTGCGAAAAAAAAAAAAAAGATACCTGAATAGCTCTAATACCATTTGATGTGAAACAATCAAGATATTTCTTGTTAGAAGAAATATAATGTGCCTAGATCGCTGATAATAATGATTGAAATACAAGAATTATGTATTACTTAATACCACTTGTGAAACCTAAACACCACAATGAATTGTTGAAGTTATATGACAAATAATAAGTATTAGATTAATAATTAAAGAATAAAAGAAAACAATAATATGGTGAATGAATTAAGAGATTNACTTAATACCACTTGTGAAACCTAAACACCACAATGAATTGTTGAATTTATATGACAAATAATAAGTATTAGATTAATAATTAAAGAATAAAAGAAAACAATAATATGGTGAATGAATTAAGAGATTTTATTGACTCAAGACTAATGGAGAAGAGAGAAAATTACAATGGTTCCTATAATTCTAGTAATCTATTTTCTTACATTACAAAATTCTATAGAAGAATCTAGTATTTATAGAGAATATGTGTGGGACGTCCAAACCCTCTTGGTAGAGTTGTTGATGAAATAAAATGCCAAAAAAATCGAGTCCGAAAATGAAATATGAGAGAAAAATCGAAAAAACAAAACAGCGGGTGCTGGGGCTAGCATCGGGCGCTACACTTAGAGCACATAAGTGTTGGGGCTGGCACCAGCCTTCTCTTTTAGTGGATTATGATAGAAGTTTTTGAAATGTGTGGTTGAAAATATGTGGGACCCATGAAAGATATGGTTGTTTGACTTTGACTTGGATTAAAATTAGATTTTAATTCGGTCCAAACAGACCCTTAGTCTTTCCTTAAGTTCCAACTAATTTTTCGAAAAAGTTTTAAAAATCAATTCACCTCGGGCTATCGAGGCTAGGGAAATAAAAAATAAAAAAGGAGTGGGAGGGAATTCAATCACTATTGCACCTATAGTTGGGATACTTTTCCTTTTTTTATATGAGGTTATAAACTTACAAGATTAGTGGCGGAGCCAACACCCAGTGAGGGGGTGTGGCTGCGCGTGCTGGTTCCGCTAGAATATGTATTCGCCGTCAGGAAGCCAACCACCAAGAGGAAGCTTGAAACTTGAATCGTCGTAGATGGAATAAGCCAACAGGAAGATAAAAGGAATAAGAAGATTGGGCCATTTATTTATTCATTTTTTGGGGCATTTTCTTTTGGGTCTCATGTTGCTAACAAAAAATAATAAAATAAATGAAGGGAATATTTCATAACTAAGAGGTTTAGTTTTATCAATTTTAAATTTAAGTGATCATCTTTAAAATTTCAAATTTCAGATTTTTTAAGGTCTAAAATTTCAAATTTCAAATTTTTTTAAATTTTATTTATAAATTAATTAATTAAATATATATTTCATTAATTAAATATATTAATATCACAATTCCATATAGTTTGGTCACAAATTCTATATAATTTGTCACAAATACAAATTTTACATGTCACAAATTATTTTAAGATCACAATTCAAAAAACTTATAGATCACAATTTGTTCATCAGTCACAAATAAAAAATTGAAACGTCCCCAATTATTTTACGGTCACAATTCAAAAATGTTATATGTCACAATTTGTTTATCGGTCACAAATAAGAAATTTTATAAGTCACAAATCAGAAATTTTATAAGTCACAAATTATTTTACGATCACAATTTAGAAATTTTATAAGTCACAATTTATTCATTGATTACAAATAAAATTTTTTATACATCACATCTTATTCATCGGTCACAAATCACAAATATTATAAGTTACCATTTATTAGATAGTCACAAATTATCAAATTATCGATCACAAATTAACAATTTTTTATGTCACACATTATTTTCTTGTCACAATTTATCTTTTTCATTAGTTGAATGTTGTGTATTGGTAAAAAAAAAAAATCAATTTAATGGTCACAAGCAACCAAATAATATGTGGCCACCATCAACACTTGTGACTGCCGCCTCACCACTGTCACCACTAGCATGGCAATTGAAACCCAATCGTCGGAACCACCACCATCACCTTCCGGTAGCAAACTATCTTCTAAAAAATACCGACATGACCACGACCCAACAACAACCACTGCACCACCATAGAACCTCCACCACCCCCATCCTACAACCTAAAAGAAAATCTCCAACCCTACCATCATCGTCGCCACTGTCACAACACAAATCCACCACCTCACTAACCACAGCACACCACCACCGCTAAAACAACACCACACAACACTACATAGAGATAAACTTGAAACTGAAGGACTGTATTCATCAATTCATAACTTGGAGGATGACTTTGATAATAACTCAAAGTTTGAGAAAACATAAGAAGTTAGGTATTCCAGCATTTTAGGGATTTCCCATTTTGAATAATGGATTTTTTAGATGTCAGGTTGTACAATCCGTTTTGGATATTTTTTTTGCATTGATATATTCATGTTTTGTATGTATAGGTTACTGATTATTATATAGACCAGGTTATTGTAATCAGTACACTGTGAAAATATATTGAGATATTCTTTATCCTTCACCAGAAAACCTATCCTCTCGTTTTATTCTATCTTGGTATCAGAGCCATGGCTGACCCTTCTGAAACTCAGTCCCAAACTAACTCATCTTCACCCTCAATAACTTCTACAGCTCATCTTCAATCAACTACTCTAAACATAACTCAAAACCTCTCTATTAAGTTGGATAGAGACAATTTTTTGTTGTGGAAAAACATGGTTATGCCCATCATTAAAGGGCATAACCTTGAAGGTCATTTGCTCGGAACGAAGGTCTGCCCATCTGAGTTCATCTCTATTCAAGAGACCACTGAATCAGGAACTACAACCAAGCAGCAAGAAAATCCAGAATACATCAAGTGGATTTCCAGTGATTCCCTTCTTATGGGATGGCTTTATGCCTCAATGTCTCCTGATATAACCATGAGAGTCATGGGGAGCAGTACTACTGCACAGCTCTGGTCAGCTATCCAGCAAAGCTTTGGAGTGTTAAACAAATCGAGGCTGATTTTTCTTTCTGGAGAGTTACAAAGACTCAGGAAAGGAGCAATGACTATGGACCAGTATCTTACTAAAGTGAAGAAACTGGCTGATAATCTGCAAGGTGCAGGTAAGGAAGTTAATGAAAAAGATCTCATCAATCACGTGTTGACTGGACTCGATGAAGATTACACTCCATTTGAAGCAATGGAAAAGATCAGCTGAACTGGCATGAAATGACATCTATTCTCCTCACATTTGAAGCAAGACTGGACTACCTAAATGAAGTTAGAATTGGTATGGGTTCCATCAATCTCAGTCAAGGCTATAACAGAGGAGGAAATTTTGGTGGAAGATCAAGAGGAATGGGGGAAAATACAGGCAACAGAGGCAGAACAAGAGGCAGAGGAAGAAGTAACAGACAAACTGAATACAAAAATCCTTATCAAATCTGTGGGCTAATGAATCATCAAGCTGGTTGGTGTTTCAAGAGATATAATGAAAACTTTAGTGGTATGAAACCTGGTGAGGCTGCAGACTCTAGTCACAGCAACATTGGTAACCACTCAGCCTATCTGGCCTCTCCTAATATACTAGAAGATCCTGCATGGTATGCAGATTTTTAAAGAATCTGACAGATGCACAGATATACACTGGTAATGAAAGTATTAAGATCGGCAATGGTAATTCTCTACCTATCACTCATACTGGCTTTAAAATTCTGTCTGATAATGGAAATAGAAGTTTGGTTCTGAATAAACTTTTACATGTTCCTGGTATTAAGAAAAATTTACTTAACGTGTCACAGTTTACTGGAGATAATGGAGTCTATTTTGAGTTTCATCCTAACTTTTGTGTTGTCAAGGAACTGCTAACGGGGAAACCGGTGGCTCAAGGGATGCTTAAGGATGGACTCTACCAGTTGACTCTACCAAAAGCCTATTCTCAAGAATCAGCTCTAACAATCTCAAAATTCCCAGTACTTACTTCCTCTTCAAGTTGTAATAAACCTCAGACTCAGTCTCAGCAAGTAGAAATATGGCATAGGAGACTAGGTCATCCTTCTCTTCAAGTGCTGAGTTCTGTGCTGAAATCTTGTAATAAACACTTTCTAGTTAATGAAATCTCATTTTTCTGCGACTCATGTCAAATTGCCAAAGCACATAAACTACCATTTAAGTTGTCTACTTCACATGCGACAAATCCTTTAGACTTAATACACATTGATGTCTGGGGACCTTCACCTGTTAAATCAACTGTGGGATTTAGGTATTACATAGTCTTTGTGGATGATTTTAGTAGGTATACCTGGACTTACCCTATGAAACACAAGTCAGAATCTATAAAGACCTTCATACAGTTCAAAAATCTGGTAGAAAATCAATTTGATAGGAAGATAAAAACTGTTCAAACAGACTATGGGGGAGAATTTAGAGCTTTTGAGAAGTTTGCTATAGAAAATGGGATAGAAATGAGGTTCTCTTGTCCATATACTTCAGCTCAGAATGGTAGAGCTGAAAGAAAACATAGACACTTGACAGAAACTGCACTTACCTTGTTGGCACAAGCTGAAATACCCCTTCACTATTGGTGGGAAGCTTTTTCAATGGCCACCTACCTTATAAACAGGCTGCCAACCCCTGTTCTTGACCTAGAAACACCTTATCAAACCTTATACAAAAAAGAAGTGAAATATGAAACTTTAAGAGTGTTTGGTTGCAGTTGCTATCCATATTTAAGACCCTACAATAAGCATAAATTCTCGTTTCACTCTCAAAAATGTGTAAACTTAGGTTTTAGTACATCACATAAAGGATATAGATGTCTAAGTCCCACGGGAAGGGTGTTTATCTCCAGACATGTAGTGTTTAATGAGGCTGAATTTCCTTTCAAAACAGGTTTTCTTGATAAACTCACATTCAAATGACTCTACCATAATCACATATCCACTACCATTGGTACCTAACTCTGAAAGCTTAACCTCCACACACACATCAAGACCTAGCACTCCACCTTTTTCACCAATTCATCAGTTAGATACATCAAATTCTGCCACTCCCATCCAAACAACTCAAGATGTCCATCACTCAGCATCCCAATCACCTTTAATTCCTGGTAGTAGCTTTGACAACATACAAGATACAGGAAGAAATCATATGCAATGTGAAGGAGTGGAAGAATTGGGTGATACTGTTTCTATTATGAGGGGAACAGAAGGAAGAACAGAAACTAGAGAAAATGCTCACTCTGAAGCTGATTCGCTACAAACGGGACATCCCATGGCGACAAGAGGAAAACTTGGAATATTCAAACCTAAGGTTTACTCAGCTGAAATTTCAGAACCAAACACTGTCAGAGAAGATTTATCTAATGAAAACTGGAGAAGAGCAATGCAGGCAGAGTTTGAGGCACTACAAAGAAATCAGACATGGGAACTGGTTCCTCGAGGAAAGGCCACCAAAGTGATAGGTTGTACATGGATTTTCAAAGTGAAATATGACAGTGAGGGAAACATAGAAAGGTACAAAGTAAGGCTGGTTGCTCAGGGTTTCTTGCAGACATATGGAGTTGATTTCAAGGAGACTTTCAGTCCAGTGATTAAGGCATCAACCATAAAGATCATTCTAACTTTAGCAGTAACAAATGACTGGGATATCAGACAGATCAATGTGAATAATGCTTTTCTCAATGGTAAGCTCAGTGAAGAGGTATACATGTCTCAGCCAGAAGGATTTGTTGACAACAATTTTCCTGATTTTGTGTGTAAATTAAGGAGGGCACTCTATGGATTGAAACAAGCTCCAAGAGCTTGGAATGATGAGCTGAAAGGGACATTAATTAAATGGGGAATGACTCAATCTAAAGCTGATAACTCTCTCTACTATCAGTTGGAAGAAAACAGCACTATCATTATTCTTATATATGTTGATGATATCATTGTTACAGGCAGTAACAAACAACATTTGCAAGACTTCATTGATAAATTAAATGAGAAGTTCTCACTTAAAGACATGGGGAGCTTAAAGAAGTTCCTGGGGATGGAAGTAAAAAGAGATGAAGCTGGTTTGTTGTTCTCACAAAACACGTATGCACTGGACATCATAAAACTACTCCTATGGTGTCTGGAAAACTGGTCTCAAAGGAGGAAGGCAGAGAGTTAAGCAATCCAACTCTCTTCAGAAGCTCAGTTGGTGCTCTGCAGTACTTAGTTCATTCTAGGCCAGATTTGTCATTTGCTGTCAATAGACTAAGTCAATTTTTGTAGAAACCAACAGACATACATTGGAATCTGCTAAAAAAGGTCTTCAGATATATTAAGGGAACTACAGACTTTGGACTTAGAATACAGAAAAGAGGTGATCTCAACATGACTGCATTCTGCGATGCTGACTGGGGTGCTTGCCCAGACGATAGGCGATCAATAGCAGGTTATTATGTATATCTAGGAGGAAACCTGATATCATGGAGTGCAAAGAAGCAACACGTTGTACCCCGTTCAAGCACAGAAGCCGAATATAGAGCCTTGGCACATGTAACCTCTGAAATTTGCTGGACACAGGCTCTACTTAGTGAACTTAAAATTCATTCTAAACCAGTTCCTATTGTGTGGTGCGACAACCTAGGAGCTAAGGCATTGGCATTGAATCCAGTTTTTCATGCCAGGACTAAACATGTTGAGCTGGACATACATTTTGTGAGAGATAAGGTAGCTAATAAAGAACTAGAGATTGAATATCTACCTTCCACAGATCAAATTGCTGACCTATTTACAAAACCACTGCCTTCATCCAGGTTTCTTTCTATGCGCGACAAGGTAGGAGTGAGATCCACCCACTCCACCTTGAAGGGGGGAGATAAACTTGAAACTGAAGGACTGTATTCATCAATTCATAACTTGGAGGATGACTTTGATAACAACTTGGAGATAAACTTGAAACTGAAGGGCTGTATTCATCAATTCATAACTTGGAGGATGACTTTGTTAAGAACTCAAAGTTTGAGAAAACATAAGAAGTTAGGTATTCCAGCATTTTAGGGATTTCCCATTTTGAATAATGGATTTTTTAGATGTCAGGTTGTACAATCCGTTTTGGATATTTTTTTTGCATTGATATATTCATGTTTTGTATGTATAGGTTACTGATTATTATATAGACCAGGTTATTGTAATCAGTACACTGTGAAAATATATTGAGATATTCTTTATCCTTCACCAGAATACCTATCCTCTCGTTTTATTCTATCTCATAGCAACCACTATACACCGCACACACAACTGTCACCACCACACTACACACCCCTACACCCAATCCCAACCATCGAACATAGCATCGCACCCAACCATCACGACAATGAATGAATTGATACAATAGTGAATTCCAGTGAATGGGTTCGTCAATTTTGCTTGAAAAGAAAACACCGCGTTGTAATGGTCCCGGCCAGGGACTTGAAGATTTATCGCAATAACTAAAATCTTCGAGGATTTTTCAGGGCATTTGGTATTTCTCAAAGCTGCCATAATACAATTATCGAGCATGGCGAGTACGTGATCAAGCTTACAATTGGATCGGAGCCAGTTGACTCCGGCAGGATTGAGCAAGCAATCGCTGGCTGGTGTTTTTGTTTTCTTTGAGAAGTATTTACGACCACGAAGGGAAAATACTTCGATGGGTGGAGATGCCCAGTCGTTGGAACCTGTGTGAAGGTCTATATGTTTTAGAGAACCACCATTGATCGCTTCTTCTCTCCAGTTTTCTACGGTGGTGGTGTTGTCACGATGGTGGTGGTGGACATAGCACATTACCCAACCACCACACACCACCACCACACCAAAAATAATAATAAGAAAGGAAGAAGAACTGTCATGCACGATGGAAAGTTGCCGCCACTGCACCGTGATCAGTCGGCCGGCTAGCTCATCCATGTCTTCGACGGCAACTGTGCGAAGAAAAGGGGAGAGATAAACGAGAGAGGGGGGAAGAAGGGGGATAAAATTAGAGTTTTATGTTTGGGTAATTATGATTTAGAAAAAGAAGATGGATGAAATAGATGAATTAATATCTGAATTTCGTATAAATGAAGTTTATATATGAAATTTGAAATTAAAACTTTAAAATTCTGGTTTGGTGTAATTTGCACATAAATAAATAAATCAGCCCAAATACAATCAAACTGCTTCAATTGAAATTCAAAACTGCTACTCCATGATAACTGAGGCCACAATAGACACAAAGCGGTTCGCCAAGATTAATCACGATTTTGTCAAATTATACTACTCAAGGACATTTGTCAATGTTGATCATGAAGTTGTCCAAATACAGCTTCTACCTAAAAAGGAAAAGTCATAATTTTATTTATTTATTATTTATTTATTTTTTGTAAATGTTCATACACGTGTAGACACTGTTCAAACAACGGCTATAAATTTCTCATTTTTCAATCTTCAGTAAATCAGATGTGTCCACAATCAAACAATAAAAAAAGATGAATGATAAGCTAAAAAAAAGTGAGATTCATTCAAGCAAGTTAAGTTTACTTTCATCAAACTGCTACTTGTCCCTCGATGATGGAAGCAGGCAATCTATAAAAATATTGCTTCATTCTTTTGCTTCAACAATGGACATTCGCGAATCCATCGGTAACCAAACTGACGTCTCTTTGTTGCTCGCAAAGCACTTGGTCTCGATCGAGGCCGAGGATGCCAACCTGGTGTTCTCTCTCATCCCAGCTTATCACTCTAGTCTTCACCGAAGACGGGCCACTTGGTGGCTCCCAATTGTCCTTCGTTAACGGCTTTCGGGTTGAACGGACTCTTAGCTTGAAACGCACTTTTAAAGAAATAGTAGATAATGCTTATAAGGCTGCTGCTACTCGTTGATTTTTAGAACAAGGTCAGTTTTTCTTAGAGGTTTTTAGCACAAACATCCCTACTTTTGACCTTTAATGTGCAAAACATCCCCACGATTCATTTTTTTAAATTTTCACTCTTATTTACACGTTTCATCGTGAAAACATCATTTTCATCAATTTTTACCCAATTTCTCCATAAAAATTTGTAAAATAACAAATATACCCCCTTATTGAAATAAAATAGAAAGGAAAGGAAAGGAAAGGAAAGAATAAAAGAATTAATTGCAAACAATGGGGTGGATTAGGTTCAATAAAGATTACGACACTGCATTTTTTACATTGAGGTCTATGAAAGTTTACCGGATGGCACGGATCTATCAAGTAAAGTATTTAAAATATAAAATATTTAGAAATTGTATGTTGCATACTTTAGTACGAAAGATCTTCAACACTAAAAGAACGATGAACATGGATACAGATTAGGGCATGAAGGGCATGCTGCATGCATGGGAAGCAGTGTTAAAATGGGCGTGGCTAGCAGTATTAAAATAGGTAGCACCCGCCTATTGAGCAAGTCGAGCCGCTCGCGATTCCTTAGTTTTTTTCACTTACAATTATATTTTCACTCATTGATGATGAGCCAACTCGCATCTGCTGCTCACATAGATAACGAGATGAACGAATAGCCCCCATTTAACACCCCTACGCGTGTCATTATTGTCAGGGGCGGAGCCCAATGAGGTCTAGAGTAGGCATAGGCCCACACTGACCTTTTGGGCTCAGAATTCTTTTTTTAGTTATATGCTAAGTTCCAACCCAAGAAGGAAGCCCAAAATCATGACCAATATATTATACCCGTCTTAAACGACCCAAGACTATTACCAAGTGTCCCAGCCCAATCCAAAAAATGTAAACATCACTTCGCAGCCTCCGCCTCTGCTCTCCTC
>CAIGRS010041500.1:0-19492 GCA_903798395.1 Fraxinus floribunda | reverse complement strand
ATTTTCACATTTAAAAATTTATGCCTTGACCAGTGCAATGCCCATTTATTAAACACTTATTCAAGTAAATCGACCTCCAACTTAAGATTTTCGTTAAATTTTATCTCGTTAATCTAAGACAATCCTCACAAAATTTTTCACACATTGAATCTCCGTCCACATCCGTATCTTTCTACAACAGCAAAATCATCCCAAACTGTGCCAAATTTGGTCTAAGGATAAATAATTTTGTACGATTTAGGTAAATCATCTATATTTAATCTATCAACTTATCCAACATATGAATCAACTAATAACATCACACTATCTAACTCAATTCTAGTGCACGTATAATATCTAATTTTGCAAGGTTAAGTCTCAATTAGTTGGCATGCATCATATCCACAGTTCATAAATAAACGCTAAATCTCAAATTTAATCATCATTGCTGACCAAACTATCTAACCCACAAAAGCACATAACCTAAGAAAGAATATATATATATATATATATATAATATTTTTTATTTTGTATTTTTCGATTATATACTAAAGCAATAATGAAAAAAAAAATACTAAAAAAACACACGAAAAGTAGAAATTCAAAGTTTTTCCCACCCCCAAACCTAAAACCGACATTGTCCTCAATGTCATAAGGCATAAATAAAAATATAAAGGGACAGGAAGAAAAGAAAGAAGGTACTCCCCGAATTTTTCTGTTGAAAGCATGAGGCATTATGAGTGATGGCTAGGCAATCCTTTCTATCATACTTTTCCCTTGGTCTATATTGGTTTGAATATTCTGCGACGTCATGTTCATGCACATATCAATCAAATCAAACAACAAAAATCAAATAACCTAGAACATGTGCGATTGGAAATTGATTTTGATCATATTCCATTCCTTTTTTAGTTCTAATTTCATCGAATTGTCTCCTAAATATCTTTCATGTATCATCTTTTGGTTCGAATCAAGTACTGAATATTTTCAATTTGGTCCTCAAACTTTGGATTTTTTCATTTTCACCATTTTTCGCTTCTTTCTTTTGATTCCTTGTTCAACCATTGAGTTTTACATACATATCATAAAATACAACAATTTAGGATATATTTTGTCAAAAGAATTACCAAACATCTATATTTTAGGACCTCGAATAAGTGTATAAAATACACTTATCAAATGTGGTTGATGTTTTGGGTGATTTTGGCGTGAGTTTTGTTGTTTGGGATAGTCTTTGAGGTTGTCTTGTTTTTGTTTATCACATTACTGGTTGGAAGTGTGCAGTTTGGTCTTCATTATGCACACAGGACACCTATGATCACTTGTGTCTTGGTTTGGTTGTGTCTGGTATTGGCCCGCAAGGTAACGTCACGTCCCTATAGCATGACTTCATAGCATGTCGTTGTGCATTCATTCTAAGGCACGTTACGTTTTACCCTTTTTGCCTCATTTTACGTACATTTATACATATCATACTTTCTTGTCTACTATATCGAGAGATTGATTCTCTCATTTTAGATGCCACCTAAGAGAGCTCGTACTGTCGCTTCTATACTTGGTACCTCCACTTCTTTCAATAGATCTAAGTTTATCTCTGCGATTGCCCAAGATACTTTTGGGTTACTACTTTCATTACGGTCCGTTTTGTTTGAACGCGAGGCCAATATGTCCTACTCGTCCCCCGACGTCGTTGCTATTTTCACTTCTCGAGGTTGGGTGCCTTTATTGGTTGAGTTTACACCTCCTCCTAGCCTTCTAGTTCAGAAGTTTTACGCTAACACTCATGATGTCAGTGGTTCGACTTTTAGGGTTTTTCTTCGGAGTAGGACAGTTAAGATCACACCCGACATTTTATTGAGTCTTGTTTATATTCCCGTTGGAGGGTGGTCCAAGTACGATGCGCACTGGATCCCTACCTACTAACTGATATATTTTGTTACACATTGTGCGCATAAATCTGTTGCCAGTCTCACATACCTCTTCCTTACCTATGGAGAGGACTCGATTTTTGTATGCCATGTTGCACGGTGACTATATTGATCTGCCCATATTCATATGCTAGCAGATTTTGCGTACCTTTTGTGTCACAGGGACTCGGGTGGGACTTCCTTATGCTTGTCTTATTTATCGCCTTATGACAGCACTTGTCATTAGTTTTCCTAAGGAGGTTCATCGAAGGGTTTCTCGATCGATTGGCCGTACTACGATTGCTCAGAGTAGGTCACATGCTTTTTCTGAGCCAGCGGAGCCTGTTGATATAACTATACCAGCTGATCTTGCTGATCCCTCTGATTTTTCTACTTTTTTCTTTGCTCCTCCATTCCCTGATATTTTGTCATCATTAAACTTCTCCTCTTTCTCTACTAAGCCAGTTCCTCTACCTGCTGATATTCTGTCTGTTCCTATTGATCCATTTGTAGCACTTATAGGACAGATGATCGTGCTGATCATGCAGCAGGCTCGGATGATGGCAGAGCTTACACAATTTCGAGCTACAATTGATCGACACACTACTGAGTTTATTACACTTCGGGGTGCTGTTAGATTTATTCAACTTGTGCTTCGATGGATTCGTCGCCATTGGGATGATGGTACAGCTTCAGAGGAGAAGACTGATTCTGATGATGTTGAATAGGTTTTGGGTTACCCTTTGTCATTTTGTGATAAAAGGGAGAGTAGATTTAGATGTTGATGTTTTAGATATAGATGTTAATGTTTTTGATAGAGTAGATATCTTTGCTATTGACGTGATGTACATTTTTTTATCTACCTGATGTATCTAAAACTTTAGATTTTGATTATATGATATAATTCATTTTGCTAGATTAAGTCTTGATGTTTTGTAGTGTCAATGCATTTTGGTATGCTGCTTTGCATTAATTTTATGTCTTAATTTAGCATATGATATGAATTATAAAATGCTTAAATCACTTTTACACCTTGAACTATTTTTATTCTTAATACTGTTTCACATACATTTTACGTTGAATATTTGAGTTGTCTATTTCAGGAAACAGGCGTTGAAAAATGAAACTCAAAATTCGTTCAAGACAGTTATTGGTTGTGTTTTTCGTTTTGAGTCTGTAATTTATTTTACTACTGCCTTGATTTAGATTGTAGTTTTGTCACAGAATGTCAAAAGGGGAGTTTGTTAGGTATTTAATGTAATTGGAAATTCTATAAACAAAAATGACTAAAGTTGATATGTTGTAAAAAGTCAAGGAACAGTGTGCAATTAGTATAAGTTGTGATATTTTAAGTCTAGAGTTCGAGAATGGAAAATAAGGAAAAAAGGTACGGAATTTCTCTAAACTGTCGCCAAGGCTGGCTTAAGCATCAGAAATAGAACCTTTATCGCCTATCGTCGCCTCACTTTTACTCGAGCAACAACCTATCGCTCGACTGTCCTCACCCTCCAATCGAGAGACATTGCTATTCGAAAATTTTTTAATTCATTTTTAAAGGCTTTTTGTCCAGCCAATTCATTCTCTAACGTACATATAAATATCCAAACGCCACATACGTGATTTTTCGAAGGTTGATCATTAAGAAAACTCTTAGCTTTTCATATTCTCTTCAACTTTTGAGATTTCGACCTTTAATCTTCATAGTAAATTGTTCTTGGCAGTGAGAAAAACATCGTATCTTCAAACTGCTACTTTCTTCATATCTATCAGAGTTTATGAAGATCAAGGGAAGGTGACTCGAGTTTCCACCGTTGAAGAACGTGATGTTCTTTGTACATCCACAGGAGATAGACGATTCTACAAAGTTAGGAGTTGCTGCAGGAGAGCGTAATCTAGGAGAGCTTTGAAAATTGCAGTTCGAAATTGGTACAAGAGCACGAAATCCAGGAGAGCTGTTGAAATTGTAGTCAGGAGGTCAGATAGTACGTGTCATCGTCTAATATGATAGATTGTAAGTTAAAAAATTGTTTATAGTGGATTGTTGACTAGCAAAGTGCCCGAAGTTTTCACCCAATTGGGTTTCTCCATGATCAATTATTGTGTTTACTTATTGCTTACATGACTAAGGTATCTCAACATAGGAAGAATTAAATTGCATGAATAACCATATAGAAAATAATTAATTAGTGACTTGTTGCTATTTAATTTTTAAGAAGATTTTAATTTCGTATATTCACCTATTCCCCTCCCTCTAGGTGTTGTTATGGTCAAACTACGTATTTTTGATGATGCCACCAATATTGTGGACTTATTCTTTAAGGAAGTAGTACACTTACATGGGATTCCTAGAAGCAATGTATCGGATAGGGATGTTAAATTCGTTAGTCACTTTTGAAGGATTTTGTGTAAAAATTTACAAAGCAAGCTATGGTTTTCTACTACTTGTCACCCACAACGGATGGGAAAACTGAGTTAGTTAATAGAACTATGATACAATTTTTACGCACTATAGTCAATAAGAATTTGAAGAGTTGGGAGGCGTGTTTACCATTCATAGAATATTCCTATAATAGAGCTATACATTCTACTACTTACTCACCTTTTGAAATTGTATAGGTCTTTAATCTACTAATACCTTTGGATTTAATTCCTTTACTTGTGAATGGAAGGGGTAGCTTAGATGGGTAGAAGAATAACGATTTGGTAAAATAACTCCATGAAAAGGTAAGGTTGCAAATTGAGAAGAAAAATGAACATTATACTTCTCAAGCAAATTAGGGAAGAAAGTGCGTTACATTTGAACATGGATATTGGGTTTGGATATACTTGACGAAAGAGCACTTTCCAGAACAAAGGAAGTCAAAGTTGCAGTCAAGGGGTGATGGACCATTCCAAGTCCTTGAAAAGATCAATAACAATGCCTACAAATTAGAACTTTTAGGTGAGTATAATGTTTCTACTATTTTTAATGACTATATTTTTCCTCTCTTTGATGCAGGTACAAATTCGAGGTTGAATCCTTTTGAAGAGGAAGTCGACTCTCGCTAGGGTCCCGTCCTCTTCTGTGATCCATGATATAAGGACAAGTAAGGGCAATGATCTATTGATCGTTGAAGAAGGACTTATGACTAGGTCGTGAGCGAAGCGGGTCAAAGAAGCAATGTGACTACTTGTTCAAGCTACATTGGACGAAATATCAATCAGAACAAGCAAATGAACAAGTTTCACGCTGGGTTTCGAAGAAGAAACACGAAGGATCAACTTGGTCCAAGCAGTGGACGAGAAAGCTAGAGAGTAACTACCTTAGCATGTGACCGCATGCCTCTATACCTAGACTCAAATGAGGTTTTTTTTTGGAACTATGGGACCGCATGTTCCAACACCATGCTACCGCATAGTACAAGTTTGGCGGCAAATTTTTCAATTTTTGAAAAGAATCTTATTTTATTTAAAACTCTAATTTTGTGGTAATTCTTAATATTTTGAATATTAATTTCATTTTTAAGTTGATTTTTTGGGTTCCTTATAAATATAACTCATTTCATTCACTATAAAGACACAATTTATTAAGGGATTAATTGAAATGCATATTGCTTTCTTTTTGCTCTTAATCGAACTAATTTTGAACTTGTAAAAAATTAATTTCTTGTGGCGTTCACCAAATTAAATAAGGTTAATAAGTTTTATGATCATCTGGTTAACATATTGTCGGGGATCATGTTGGTTCCTTTATTCAATAATTTATTGGGTCAAGCTTTCAAACGTTGATTCTTGTCTCTCTTGGGTTGAATTAATCTTGTGTAAATTAATCTATTGTTTCGGTTACTTCAGTTTGAATGTATTGTACCTTCAATTTCAGATAAAAAAACATGAATATTAGAAGTTCACAAAAAATATAAGTCGAATGCATAGCGTGAAGCACATTTAACACCAAATGGATAATGACGTTTCCTTTTATTTTACATGACCTATGCTAGACATTATGACCCGTTTTATGATAAACTTAAACATAATGTGCCTAAAGCTAAATGTAAACCTATCAAACTACATGCAAAGCAAATACTTAGAGCAGAATAAATAAAATGGTAAGAACTTGGATAGGATCCTAAAGCAATTAATATAAAGTCTTTAGCAAGACTTTGTGAAAGGACCGATCATGGTGGTTTGGGTCGGACTTAGCCGACATTACATTGAACACAATGTTCGACACTGCTATCCTCCTTCTTGATTCTCAAAGCTTGCAAACAACCTTTTTCATCTTTAAGAATTTCAATAATTCTACCTATTCCTTTCTTGTGAGTGCACTTTTTATGATCCTTCACATCTTATTTTCAACTTGTCAGCTTTCTTCAACATGAGATGATTTATCTACCTTGGCATACACATAGAATTTCTCACTCATCATCCAGCCTGAAGATGAACCCACCCGCATCGAGACTCATCACGGCCTGACTCATTGATATGAATTATTGCCCAAAATTAGTGGTGCACCTTGGTATCCTTCTATGTTTAAGACATCAAAGTCCGTAAAAAAAATATGAACTTGCCCATTTTTATGAGCACGTCTCAACCAAGCATCGAGGATACTTGATTAATCGATCCACCTATTCAAGAGAGATTTCTATGTCTTTTGGTTCTTGCAAACGTAATAAAATAGATTGTTTTTTCTATGTTAAGTGTTCACTAGATTGGTGGTGCTCTGGCTTATATTTTGTCAATTTTTGTGATTGAAAAATCGGGTGTCGCTCTAGATACCACTTGAAAGTTACAGATAACCAAATTAACGGCTACTAAGTTATCGAACGATTATTAATTATCCATTTTTAGTTTTGACCCTATGTGCGGAATTAGTCAACTAACAAGTAACAAGTCACTTTTAATTGTTTCTAGATAATTAATCATACACATCAAGTTTGAATACCGCATCAATAAAGAAAACAGTAAATAACGAACACCGAAATGATGACAGAGAAATCCCAACTAGATAAAAACTCTAGGACCAAGCTAGTTATCTCTATGGTTTTAAGCTACAAATGATCATTCTTAACTAATGCAACCTATCAAACTATACGAAATGAAAATACTTAAAGCATAATATATAAAAGAATTTAAATTGGATGGCCTATCAGTAAGTGCTTAACTTAGCTAGACTTTGTGGACGACTTAATCGTGGTGGTTTAAATTGAACTTCACCGGCAAAGCACGCAGCACAATGTTAAGCATTGTCAAACCTTTTCTCGATTCTCCATGTTTGAAGAGGTCATTTTTCATCTTTAAGGTTTTCAATGATTCCTTTCCTATGTTGGCACTTTACATGTTTTGTCAGCGAAACAAATTGTAAGTTCGATTGTTTATAGTAGATTATTGATTGACAAAGTGTCCAAAGTTTTTACCCAATTGGGGTTTCTCCGTGATCATTCTGCGTGTTATTTACTGCTTTATTTATTGTTTTCTTTATTATTACAGCATTTAAACTTAGGGAAATTGACCTGTATTATTAACCATCTAAAAACAATTAAAAGGGACTTGTTACTTGCTAGTAGAATAATTTCGCACGTAGGGTCAAAACTAAAAGCAGATAATTAATAATCATTTGGTAACTTAGTAGCCATTAATTTTGTCAAAACTAAAAACGGATAATTGAAAATAGTGTGCCGATCGAGCGAGGTCATGGTGACAGGCGGGCGACACAGTTTCTATTTCTAATGCACGAGCCAAACCTTGGCGACATCTAACGAAATTCCGGCGTCGTTTTTCCTTCTTTTTCATCTCGATCCCTAGATCTAATATCACCCAATTTTCACTATTTGCAACTAACTCATTGACTTTTACAACATATTGGACTTGCCAATTACATCAAAAACCTAACAATCACCCCATTTGGCATCCTGTGACAAAACTACAATCTAAGGTCAAGGTAGTAGTAAAACAATTATGGACTCCATGACTAACATAACCAATAACCATCTTGATCGAATTTTCTTTTCCTTTATCAAAACATGTTTCCTGAAATAGACAACTCAAATACCCAGTGTAAAACGTATATGAAATAGTAATAAGTGTAAAAACAATTTAAACAGTTAATCAAGCAGAACCACATTTACTAACTCATAACACATTTTTTCAGTTTCATACCATAAACTAAATTAAGATGTAATATCAATGCAACCCACATACCAAAATGAAACATTGATACTACAAAACATCAAAACTTAATCTAGCAATTACGAAATTATCTAATGCCTTTAGTCAAAATTCTTAAGATACATCATATTAAAGCAAAATATAAATATATCAAAACAAAATATCAAAGTTTCTACTCCTCCCTTTTTGTCACAAAATAACAAGGGACCAAAAAATAACATACAATAACCTAAAAATGCAGGTGTTAGCATGCATAAATATGAACAATGAACAGTAAACCTTCCCACACACATCACTCAAGTTTATCATGGGAGTAAATTGTATAAGTGACCTATATGTGTAAAGTGTCACTAATTATCCATACAAAGTAAATAGCTTGAGTAACTCATAAACAAACCTCTAAAATCTTGACAAGCAAGTCGCTTGAATTACTCCATATGGACTTAATGAGACCATCTGGAATCGAGAGTCATGGTGGTAAACGCTATATCTTGGGTATGGTTGACGATTTCTCTCGATATACATGGAATGAGCTGTTGAGAGAGAAAAAACTGAAGTGTTTGATCTTATCATCTCACTGTGCAAAAGGCTTAGGAATGAGAAAGATTTTACCAAATCAAGAATTCGTAGTGATCATGGAAAAGAGTTTGAAAACTCTAATCTTGAGAACTTCTACTCCACAATAAAATGGGGTAGCTGAGAGGAAAAATCGTGTGCTTCAACAAATGGCTAGAGTCATGCTTCATGGTAAGAGACTAGCTATGCATTTCTGGGGTGAAGCCATCAACACTGTGTGTTACATAGTTAACAGGGTTTATCTTAAACCTAAGATTGATATGACACCATATGAGATATGGAAAGATAAACGGCCTACTGTCAAGTACTTTCGTGTGTTTGGCAGCAAGTGTTATATTTTGAGAGATAGAGAAAATTTGGGAAAGTTTGATTCCAAAAGTGATGAGGGAATTTTCCTAGGATACTCCAGAAATAGTCGAGCCTATTGTATATACAATTCTCGTACACGAGTTGTGATGGAGTCCATCAATGTGGTGGTGGATGATGTCTGTAGTGAGGGGAAGATTGGAGGAGATTGGGTAGAGCTGGAGCACTTGAGTGTTGATCCTGGCATGGTAACTGAACCTTAAAAAACTTCAGTTCCTAATCCTCCACACTTCTAATGGTTTAGATACACCGGATAAGAAGTCTACACCTGATGATAAAGCTAAACCTTCTAAAGAACCTTCGTCTACAATTAAGACGAATCATCCTAAGCTGAATATTATAGAGGACTTTGATGAAGGGATGAGACTTCGTAAGATGGTTTTGAACAACCTGACATATGCTAGTTATGTGTCTCAGACTGAGCTTAAAAAGGTCGAAGATGCACTTAGGGATGAATGTTGGGTAAACGCAATACATGAAGAGCTAAACCAGTTTGTGAGAAACAACATATGAGATTTATTTCCTAGGCATGATGATTGTAATGTTATAGGTACTAAGTAGATATATTTAAGAATAAAAACGGATAATTAATAATTGTTCGGTAACTTAGTAGCTGTTAATTTGGTTATTCGTAATTTTCATTTAGTATTAGAGCCCAAATTCGTTTCTTGACCCATATTATCTAGACGGGTAGTTCATTATCTATTCCACCTTATTTTGATGGCAGTAATTATGCCTACTGGAAGGTTAAGATGAGAGCCTTTTTTAAATATATGGATGAGCGTATATGGCCGAGTGTTGTGAATGGTTGAGCTGCACCTAGTTCTATGATTAATAATGAAGTAATCCTCACTCCCATTGCTAATTGGACTAGGACGAATTTAGATGAATGTAACTAGAACAGTAAAGCCTTACACGCCTTATCTACGACGGTATCCCCGAAAACGTTTAGGAGAGTGTCTATGTGTGAGGTAGCCAAAGAGGTTTGGAATATTCTACAGACCACACATGAGGAAAGCGGAAAATATATTTCCTTTACTACGAGAATTAAAAATGGATTTGATAAGAAGAGTGAGAGGCTGATATCATAAGTAGTAGTGAGAATTCAAAAGAAGATTCTGATAGTGAGGGAGGATATTCATGAGACTTATGATAGAATCTATGAGGAGAGTGTTAAGATTCTAACTAAAAATAAAGTCTTAAGTACGAGAGTCATAGAACTTGAGTCAGAGAAAGAAAACCTCGTAGTGTACATTCAAAAATCTATCTCAACCTGAAAGAGTTGAAATTTATGAATGAATCTTTAGATACTCAGGTTAGGAATCTCACTAGCGAGTTTGAGAAGACATCTAGGAGAGCTAATGAGCTGACAATTGAAAATGAAACCTTAGAAATTCGGTTAAAAATCTTCTATGCGACCTAGAGCATTCCAAGTCTCAACTTCTTTCATTCTCTAGTGGTTCTATGAAGCTAGATAACATTTAGTTACAGAACTTGAGTTGGAGAAAGAAAAACTCTTGTGTACATTCAAGAATCTACCTCAACCTTGAGTGAGTTTAAACCCTTGAACAAATCTTTAGATACTCAGGCAAAGAATCTCACTAGTGAGCTTGAGAAGACCTCTAGGAGAGCTAATGAGCTGACAGTTGAAAATGAAACCTTAGAAATTAAGGTTAAAAATATTCTAAGTGATCTAGAGTATTCCAAGTCTCAACTTCTTTCCTTTTCTAGTGGTTCTAAGAAGCTAAATAACATTCTGGGAATTGGCAAGCCTGCTGGTAACAAAGGAGATCTGAGATACAATAAAAATGATCATAATATTGCTAGTACATCCAAGACTACTTTTGTCCCTGGTACTGACAAGCTTACCCATGTGCCTAGCCCTGAACCTAAAAACAAGGGATATGTAAGACAAAGGCCTACTAGACAGCGTAGGACCCCCCTAACCTAGGAATATATGTCAACGATCACATACATCTGGTCATCAGTTTATCCCTACATGTTTTCATTGCTGTGATTTAGGACACATTTCCGGATCCACAGCACATTTTCTAAACAGAAATAGTAATCGGAGCTTAAATAGAAATAAGAATCAGGAGTTTGTTGGTCAGATTGACTTTCTTACTAATCAGGTAAGTCAATTGACCAAGTTAATGACATAGATGACTGGAAATATTCCTATCACTAGGTAAGTTTGGGTGATTTGAAATAGATCACGATACTCTTAAAGGTAAGAGCATTTGCTTACCTAACCGATTAGGTATTTTTTGTGCATGCTCGTGCTTTATCATCGTGTGACATTAATTTATGCATATATCATATTTGTTTATTTGAAAATTGAAAAATAAAAAATGCAGGAAATTGCTTTTACGAGCATAATATATAATAAACTTAAATCTGTAAGATAGTTTCCATTCTTGGCTTAGGTTATAATGTAGTACTTAGTATAGGTGTCTTCATATACCATCTGCATTGTACACACTATGATATTGTTAGTGGGACTCTACCGCGTGTGTGAGATTCGGAATGGCGATCACATGTTAGTAAGGTGACTTTGAACATGAATTGACCTTATTTTTTAGACCTAAGCTCAAGTTTATCCCCGGTAATAAAAAAACTCAATATCTTATGTTCTTCATAACCTGGTGTCTATAGTCAACTGATTTGGGTTAATCGGCCTCAATGGAGAAGAGCTTGCACTTAAGATGTGAAAAATAGTTATGAGTTTAAAATATTGAAAGATGTGAAAATAAAATATGTTCAAAGTCAGGAGGAGAAAAGAAATTATCCATACAAAATGAGTTTTTCTTTATACGTCCTAATGTGTTTTCAATGGTTAGACTTTCATAAGTAGAGGAATATACTTATTAGTAGTGATGTTTAGCATGTCATTTCTCACAAAGTTAAGGTTTGAAGTCCTACTTACAAATGATTAGTGACACTTTACATACATGGGTCACTAGTGAAACTTGTTAGGATGGAAACGGATTGTTATCCATATTGTCTATAGTGGAGGTAACTGACTTAGTCCCAGAGTTTTTATCCAATTAGGATTTCTCCGTCGTCATTTTAGTGTTCATTATTTACTTCTTTCTTTATTACTCTGGTATTCAAACTTAGGGAAATTAATGTGTATGATTAACCATCTAGAAATAGTTAAAAATGACTTGTTACTTGTTAGTTGAATAATTCCGCCACACGCGAATGATCACGGAGAAACCCCAATTGAGTAAAAATTTCATGCACTTTACCAGTCAACAATCCACTATAAACGATCGAACTTATAATCCGCCAGACAAGACGACCTGAACTTTCTGACCTCCTAACTGCAATTCCCACAGCTCTCTTGGATTTTGTACTCCTACACCAACTTTCAGCTACTATTTTCAAAGCCCTCCTGGAATATACGATCCTACAGTAATTCCCAGCTTTATCAATTCATCTATCTCATGTGGGCAACGAAGAACACCGCGTTCTTCAACAACTGAAACTTCAATCACCTTCCCTTGATCTATAGAACTCTAACATATACGTAGGAAGCAGTAGTTTGGTATTTGGATTGTGGATGTGATGTTTTTCACCGCCAAGAATAGATCACAATATGAAGGTTAAAAGATAATTTATGATGAGAATATGAAAACTATGTGTTTGCACAATGATTAACCTTGGAAATCACGTTCTTTGGCATTTTTGTATTTATATGATAGGATTAGGTTAGGGTTGAATGGGCTAGATAAAAAACTTAGAAATCACAATCAAAAAATTCCCAGCTAACCCTATTGCTCGAGCGAAAGCTCTACGACAGTTGAGTGATAGTGTGTCGCTTGAGCGAGGTCCTAGCGACAAGCGAATGACAAAGTTTCTATTTCTGACACTCGAGCCAAACCTCGGCGACAATCTAGTTTACAACATTTTAACTTTAGTCCATTTTGTTCATAGACTTGCCAATTACATCAAATACCTAACACATTGGTTCCTAAGTATTGACCTCCCATACTTAGTTTTACTTTGAAACCATATATTTGGTATCTTTAGCCTTAACGGACTTCATTTGGATGATATTTAACCATATATATGATATATATGATGATTCTTGGTTGTTTGGACTCCAGTGAATGATTTGTATGAAATAAGGAGGAACAAAGCCGTGAATACAAGGATATGCAAGGAACAAGTTTAGTAAAGATCCAACTATTAGTGCAATGTACATAGAATATTGTACTATCGTTGAATATCTATCTAATATGAGAGTTGTTGAAATACGATGTTACCTGTTTGGGTTTAGATATCCAATAAATTCGAGCAATGATGAAAGACGGTTGTATTAATTTCAATAAGCTTTGATCATTGATTGAAATGTTTATCGACACCATAATTAATTGGCTTGATCCAAAAACAAATTGAGCCATTGGAAGCTACAATTAGTTAAAGTTGCTTGTGCTTTGTTCATTAGTTAGATGGCCCTTTTAGGTGTTAGCCCATTTTGCATCTCTTGTTGGCCCACATGTATTAGCCCAATTCACTTGGTTTTCTGGCTCGCATTTGTGTGTAATGATTTGACCCATCCTTTACTTTTACCTTAAAACTATATATGAGTCCCATGTCGGTGAGTGAAGCCGTGTGTTTTGCAAAGAAAAAAAGTGAGGCCATCCTACTCCTTTTGAAAGCTGAGAGTTTTAAGATTTGTTTGCTACCTCTTTTCTTCTCCATCGTGTGATACTTGCAACCACCATTCTTGATCCATTGTGGTTTAATAAAGTTGCGCAACCATAGTTAAGTTTGTGGTTGAGGCCAATAATTGTGTTTGTATTTTCTTGTTTTATTGTTGAAACTGAGCCCAATTTGTGTACAAGATCAAAGTCCTTGGTGAATTTCCACTATCATAGCATAGGGGTGTGTAAAATATAGGAGAAACTAGTAAGAAGTGAAGAAAACAAATTGATCGGTTATGAAAATCTAATTTTTTGCCAAACTAGCCGTCATTGTGCAAATGGAGGCCATATACTTGCTCAGGACGATGAGGTGGAGGTACCTAGCTGGAACTTGTTTACGTGGAGGAACATAGGTGGTGATGCTTGAGGTCCACTCGTAGAGACACCGTCGGTGCGTGACGACGGGAAGAGGGTTTTCTGGCAATGGTCTATGACGGTAGAACATTCCTGACAAATCTATGGAGCTGTTGTTGATGTCCTCTTTTTGTTTCGAGTGATACAGTGATCCTGGACCTTTTCCCTAGACATTCAGGTTTCAAGTTTTGGCCAATCATCTTGCTGCAATTTCTGAAGCTTTAGGACAAATAATAGTGGCCCTAAAGTTTTAAAATTTCCATCTTTCCTTATTTTTAAACTAATAGATTGTTAATATCAGTAAATTGTCTTCAATATTTTAAATTGGCCATTATGTTTGGGGTTATTTTACAAGTTTGAAGTATTTTAAAAGTTGTTGAGTTTGACTGGTAAAAGTTGCTTAAAGTTGCTTATTGATTCTTAGATATAATTGTCGATTAAGTCACTGTGTGAGACTTGTATAGAGTGAGAAACTATTTTATTGGACACATATTTGTTGCATTGACACTGTTAGAACACCTGGACTTTACCTATTTGACAATTCCTTTAATTTGAGATTGAAATTTCATGAAATTCTAGAAATCTAGAATGTTGTATATTGTGATATTAGGGTTACTTTATGTGATCTGTATCCTAAAATGGCAACATGTTTTGATTTGAGAATTTTCATTGGAAAAATATATTTTTCTATTTGGCAACAAAAAAATGTGAGAAATTTTGGTTCAATAAAAAATTTCAAAAGTTATAGGAGACAATTTTTTTAATTTATTAATAAGAACAAAAGAAGAATCTGACAAGGTTGCTTAAACTTCAATTGTTTTACACCGTCAAACGCTATTTTGAGAAAAAGTTGGTAAACTTATAATCACAAAAAAAATCTTCAAAACAATTTGGAGAACTTGGATTTACTTAAGTCTATTTCTAACAAACTTTACTTACTCACTAGTTTTAAAATGGATCATTCAAAGAATCTTAATGATAATCTGGATGTGTTTAACAAATTTGTACAAGATATTGTTAATTGTGATAGAATGGTGTTTGAATCATATGAGGCCATAACTTTTCTTAATTCCATGACACTTATAAAGAGGTAAATAATGCAATTAAGTAAGGGATACTTTAATACCCGAAATTGTCATAGATTCCCTTAGGAGTAAGGAGATAGAGATTAAAACTAAAAAATATAATAAGAAAAGTGGTGAGATACACATGATGAGCAGTAGAACCTAGTTTAGGTAAAACAGTTATGAAGGAATTTAAGACAGTGGTGACTCGAGTGATGAGGGCGGTAAAAAATGGTAGAAGTTGGAATAGGTCTAAGTCTAGAATGAGTGACAAACAATGTTATAGCTGCGATAAGTCTAAACATTTTATAAGAGACTATACTAAGAAGAAAAATAAGTAGAAGGAAAAGGCGAGAGGTGAGGCTAGTGTTGCTAGTGGTTATGTTTGATGTATGCATTTGCATGAATTTGAGAGTGATTATATTATTGTATGTTGTGCTGCATTAATAGTGGGTGGGATTACTATTGTGAGGACCGACATTGGTTATGTTCATACTTTAGTAGATGCATTAGCAGTAAGTGTGTAGATGCCTAAGGGTACTTTGGTGAAATGTACGATAGGTGTGGAGAATAACATTTGAATCATGAGATATAAGGTGATTAAATGTTTGAACCCTTTATCTGTTAGAATCCTAATTAGGTGGAGTGAGAGAGTGGTACTACTATTACCGCCATTATGTGGAGATCCAATATACACTTTTATTGAGAGAGGTGAGATAGTGATAGAGAAACATCCCATGGACTTAAGAGCTTAAATGGTTTACTAGATAGGCATGAGGAGTGACCAATCTACTAAGTACGATTAGCGATGAGAGGAGATATTTGTTCTCTAGGTATGAGCTACATCGTATGGGGTAGGATTATTGTGATGAGATCTTTTATTGGGGTCATTTATGCATTTGTTTTATATGTTGATCATTTATTTGATTAACTTGGTGTTGTTTTGATGTTCTCTGTATGTTGAAAAGATGTGTGCATTATCCTATAGTGTGTCTTCAATGCATGTTTTATAACTATTTTATAATGTGCTCTTGATTGATTACTGAGTATATCTGATTGTCTTGGGATTCTTGACATTGATGAGTACGTGTAACATGTATGCCATGTGTTTCAGATTTGAGATGCAAGTAAGGTCTATTATTTACAAATTTATTTGGTTACCATGATTAGGCAAGTATAAACTTGGTGTTGTTTACTTGTAGGTTCGATAGATATCAATGTAGAGATTTGTTAGATTTTGATACTCAATAAATCTGATCAACGATGTTAAACAAATGGATTAATTTATCGGTGTTTACTGAAATATTTATCGACACCATAATTGATGGCTTGAATTGAAAATAAATTAGGACACCGAGGTAACTATTAATTTATGTTGCTCGTGGTCCGTTATGACTTGGCCTAATTGTGTTTTGGCCCATCCCTTAGTTTCACTCTAAAACTATATGTTAGACATTGTATATGAGTGAAGCTGTGTATTTTGCAAAGTGAAAAATTGAGGAAATCATATGCTCCTTATAAAAGTCGTGAGTTGCGAGCTTTGTTTGCTACCTCTTTTCTTTTCCATCTCCGCAATATTTGCAACCACCATTCTTGGTCATTTGTGGGTTAATAAAGTTGGGCAACTATAGTGAAGTTGAGGTTGATCGATTGTGTTGGTGTTTGACTCAGTTATTGTTGAAACTAAGCCCAATCTATATACGAGATCAATGTCTTTGGTGGATTTTTGTGACATTAGCAATGTACACTATATTCAAATACTATTATATGTAATTATGGCTTATGAGTCGTACATGAAATACAATAAGGCATTTATAGGAACTTTGACTTTTGGAATGAGGTGATAGCATTTAATATATTAGAATCATCGTATGGGTATACCGAACTTTCGATGTTCATTAAGGTTGAATGATAATAGGGTGTTGGATGGTGCGGAATGGTATACAAATGGTGCAAGTATGATCTTTATATAACCTTTTACATTTGAGACTACATATTGGCACAAAATAATATTTTACGCTTGCCGTGCCTGATTTGTGTTTTACAATTCCTAGTAACCTGAGTAAAAGTGGCAGTAATTGATACAACTATGATCTCTTGATTCTCAATGGGCGATGATGGACCTAAAGTCGCTTGAAGGCATGCATGTTATTGGCCATATTGATATTTGAGCTCATAGACTCACTATAGTGATTCAGGGCTAATTAAAAGACGAGAGATACTGAAAAATACGTATATTCCGAGAGATCGTAATGAGAAAATGAATAGAAAATCATGCACATGAACATACATACGATCACGAATAATGTTACTTGTTGAGCATTCGCTTGTATAATTTTCTATTTTAGGGAAATTCAGACATATATATGGTATATAAGATGATTCTTGATTGGTTAGACCAAGTGATTGGTTGGTACGAAATGATGAGAAAAAGCTATGATTACCATGATATGCAAGGAACGAGGTAAGTAATGATTAAACTGTAATGCAAAAAGATAGTATTTATTTGTAATTTGCTCCTATGAGATTTGTTGATATGTATTTTTGGTGCAATGTATGTGGAAAATTAGATACTCACTAGTGAGTTGAAATCTAAGAATGAGTCTTTAGATACTCAGGTCAGAAATCTCACTAGTGAGCTTGAGAAGACCTCTAGGAGAGCTAATGAGCTGGCCGTTGAAAAGGAAACCTTAAAAATCTAGCTTGAAAATCTTCTTAGCGATCTAGAGTATTCTAAGTCTCAACTTCTTGCCTTTTCTAGTGGTTCTAAGAAGTTAGATAACATTTTGGGAACGGGAAAGCCTGCTGGTAATAAGGGAGGTCTAGGATAAAATAAAAATGATCATAATGTTGCTAGTACGTCCAAGACCACATTTGTCCATAGTATTGACCAGTTCAAACATGTGTTCAGCCCTGAACCTAAAAATAAGGGATATGTAGGACAGATGCCTACTAGACAGCGTAGGACCTGCCAACCTAGGAATAGACGTCAGCGATTAGATACATTTGGTCCTAGGTTTATCCCCACATGATTTTGTGTGTTTGATATTTTTTGTGTGTGCTTGACACATTCATGCTTTAAAATAAAAACAACAAAAAAAATGAAAATGCAGGAAATTCTTTTACAGCAGAATATATAATTTACTAGATTTTGTTTGTTGTTTCATTGTTGACTTAGGTTATTTATATAGTACTTAGTACATGTGTCTTCATATACCATCTACACTTCACACACTATGATATTGTTAATGGGACTCTATCGTGTGTGTGAGATTTGAGATGGCAATCACATGTTAGTAAAGTGTCTTTGAACAAGAATTGACCGTATTAATTAAACCTAAGCTAATGTGACCCGAAAAAGGCATCAAGCGAATGAAGGTTCGATGAGCGTTGAGATGAAGATAAGGACGTGTTCGAGATCGAATCGAGGCAATGAAGTCATACAATCATTTAGTCGAGCAACAAAATACAAAATATTGAAGTTAACCAGCTTACGGTCAAGTTCCATGTTGGGGTTGAGGGCTGAAACGAGCTTGAATGCCTCGAAATAAAAAAACGAAGCGTGGAGGCAAGTTGGAGAACCATACGATCGCATCGTTCCACAAGCAATGCCAGCGCATGACTATTTACCGAAAGTTGAAGGTGTAGATTGAGTTGCCTATGCAACCGCATGGGAATACACCATGCAGCCGCATAGCTATAATTTCACTCATGATTTTTAGATTTTGGCAATTTCCTTATTTCCCTAAAATTCTAGATTTTTCACATCTTTTAGCATATCTTGGATTCTATTTCGTTCCTTTTAGGATTTTTTTACAGTTTTTCTTATAAATACGAGCTTAACTCATTATATATATATATTTATTTTTTGATATTTGAGAGAATTTAAACACAATTGCAGAGAGTTTTATTCCTCCAATTGTTGGTGGCTTGAAGTTCTCACCTAAACTTATCAAAAGGTTTCGCAATCCTTTTGTAGCGTTCCCACTTCACCGTTCTTGTTTTGGGTAATCGACGAGTCTGATTTCTTACGTGTAATCTCGGTTCTTGGTATGGGTCGACCAACAGGTCGGGTTGATTTTTGCGACGTGATAGCTAGCTTTTTTAGATTTGTTCCATCTTGATCGTGGGTTCCCAAGATCGACTCTTGGTTGGATTCACTTCAGTTGGTATCAGAGTCAGACTCTAGAATTTAGGTCATCTATCCTTTATTTTTCGTTAATTATTTTATTGTTTGAGTAAAAAAAATCAATTTTATTTTTCTTGCTTTTGAATCGTTATTTTCATATAATTGTGTTGTTTAATTGCTTCTAGATTAATTATTTAGTTATTTATTGAGTTTCGTTAAAAAAGAGAGTCAAAAAAGAAAAAGAGACAAAAAAAAAAAAAA
>CAIGRS010041442.1:0-14494 GCA_903798395.1 Fraxinus floribunda | reverse complement strand
CACTAGTACACTTGGAGTGTATTAAACGGACAACGTATTAAGTTTAATTCTATAGCATAACCATGCGAAGAATTAAATTTCATTTGACCACTATGTATTTCATCTAAATCTCCTGACAGAATTATGTATATCTTTTCGTGATTTTAATGGTTTTTTTATTCATCAATGGGTAAGATCAATTTGATTGGTCAAATATCTCGATGAGTTGGGAACTTGAGAATGAGTGAAATAGTGAACATGAATTCGTGTCGGAAACTGTCGCTCTAAAAATGGGTAGAGTGACTACTTTAGTATTTTCTGTTGAATGGTTAAAACACGAGCTTAGTATTTAGCGATGCCTAAATTTCGATATATGTGATTTTTTTACAGGACCATTGAAGAAAATAGTACTTAAGTTAGTGAGAATAATTAGAGGGCTAAAACGGTCATTTATGCTTGTACCTAATTATCGAATCTCGGACGGGGATAAAATACAAATAGGGCATGTCAGAGGAAAGTATTACAAATTTATTGGATTCTGTGACCTTATATATTTCGAGAGTTCTGTCTTTTGCCAAGAATGGGAAAAAAGTAAAAAAAAAATGTATGAAGTCAACACTATTGATCAATCAATTTTGCTATTCATACCAAATTTTATTAATAGTGTACAATTAAATAGAAAATACTAAAAAATAAAATGCATAAAGAAAGATAAAATTGTAAGTTGAAAGGAGGACTGGACTTGAAAATCACAGCCCTGAAACCCGATCGACCCAAAACGAGTCAGGTAAAATAAATTTAAAATAATTGTGGGTTTGGTAGGGTCGGATCGGGTTTGGTTTGGCCCAAAATTGACCCAACCCAGTGAAACCCTAATCTAATTCTAAAAACACTCATAATACTCCAAGGAACCCCCAGCTGCAGTATAGAAGAAAAAATTTCCTCTCCATTCTCAACCCCATTCTTCACTTTCTTCGATTTCTTGCTATTATCTTTCAATTTTGCATCTCCTTCAATCTTCTCTCTCAATGCCTTCACTACCTCGTCTTTCCCATTGATCACAATCTTATCACTTTCTGTGAACTCCTTATGACAAACCAAACATGCAGATGACTTTACCTCCTTCAACCTTGGCACTCAATACATGCCCACAACTTTTTATTGGAAAAACTTGTATTTCCCATTAAGTTCCGGACCCATTATAGGGCACTGGAATTTCACTGCCCACCTCTCTCTAATCCTTGGAACCTCAACGAGATGTACTGTAAGAGTGGAGAGGAGCTTTCCATTAAGGCTGAAGAAAAAGGGATTTAAGAGAAATTCTCCTTGAAACAAGGTCCGATTTGAGGCTGTGGACAGTGAAATTAGTGTTAGGGATAGGGTTTTGAAAAATTAAGGAAAAACAAGGTCTGATTTGAGGTTGTGGATTGTTAATATTGCTTTTGGAATTAGTGAAAAAAGGACCCAACCCGGGTCGGGTCGGTTTTGGGTCAAACTCGATCCAATCCAACCCAACCCATTGCCCACCCCTAGTCGAAAGTTTGGGTTAGGAGGACTAGGATGGTGGGAGACTAGGTAGAAAATTACTATAATTCACTACACCTTTTGTGAAAGTCACAAATAACCAAGGCAAATGTCTAGTTCAATAAGTGTAAACCTTACCAGATTAATGACTTGATTAATTCAGTCTAAACAATTAGAATTTGGTAGTAAACAGATTAATGCCTCCATCACTTTTGAAAGTTTCTTCCCCCATAATTCTTTCTTTGTTTTTTTCTCATTTCATTCCCGTCTTCATCATCCATCAAGTCAATGGAAACTATCATATCATAACCATCTCATTTAACTAAGCCTCAATTTGAGGAAGAAATCATAAACGGTAATATATATAAATATATACAAATGAATGTTCAATAAGTGAATAATACGTATTTGAAAGTAGGGCGGGACTAGCGCCCAGCAAACCATGACGACGCTCGTGCTGGCCCTACTAGAATTTTTTTTCCATTTATTGGGGCGATTGTTAAGCAACTGTGCATGTTCGCCTGTGGCTCACTCGAATTTCTAGATTTGTCACTACTTGCAAGTCCATTAAAATGTACGAAGAAAATGAAGTTTAATCAATTATAAATCATTTATAAATTAGCGAAACGGAGGCTAAATTGTTAAGAGTCGCGTATATTTTTTATATTATATTTTCAACACAATTCTTGTGGTATTCGTTTTTTGAATAAAAAATCATTTTTATGTTAAAAATGAGTTTTGTAATAGTGATTTTTATGTGTTGTTAAAAAGTAAGAAAAAGTTTTGAATTTACATGTAAAATATTTTATTTAAAGAATATGTGATTGAAAATGAATTTGAAGAAAAATGAATTTTTGGATAATGGGAGTTCAAACAAATAAACATTTAAGTGTTAGATGGACATTTAAGTTTCAAATAAACATTTTCCATTATATGGGGAGGAGTGTGCCATAAATTTAAAAGAATGAGGACATGAATGCAATATAGTAAGTTGAAGACGCAAATGCACACTTATGAAAAATTAGGGACCCCAGATGAAAATTAATAAGTTTTGTCCACAAGCTAGCTCCCCATATAAAGAGCTTAAACTTCAAATGCGAAACCATTCAAATCAATGGCTTCCTTTTTCTGTTCCACAAAATTCTTCCTTCTTATCTTTATACTCTCCGCAATTCCCTTTGCCTTAATCATTCACTTGGAAATTTCCGATCATGGATCTCACGTGTTCGAGTACCACAGTGCGGGTTGGTTCAAGGAGTGCGTGAAGTGGGATGATGTTAATTGGCGATTTGTCGTATTGTATTTTGATGGTGGTTTTGAGGTAATTCAGGTGGCGGATAGCTATACTTCAGGAACGATTTTACAGGAGATTCCAATGGTCGATAATGTTGGCTTTGGAAAAAATAAGACGCTGCGATTCGTTATATATTTGCCGAGGAACCGGGTGGTTGTGGCTATTGACGATGCGGTGGGGGCATCGGTAAGGTGTGGTGGTGGCCTATGATTTGACCTCGTGGGAGCAGATTTTCCTTACTAAGCTTAGTGGCCGGGGTGAGTGAAAATTAATATCCCGTTTGGCTAAGTTTGAAAAGATTACTTATAACCAATAGTTTTGAAATCGATATTCTTTTAGCTATAAAAGTTGGAAATATTAAAATAAGCGAAGCCGTAAGAGTAACTTTTAAAAGTAACATTTTACATAAAAGTAAGAAAATTAAAAAGTTAATCAAGAACGTTTGGTTAAACTTAAAAAGGTAAAATAACTTTTTACCTCAACACATTAAATTATTTATTTTAATACTTATTTTTAGGTAAGAAAACTTATTTTAGTTAAAAGTAAATTTTTTTACTATAAAAATAAGCAACTTATTTTTAATTTTGGACATTAACAAAATTATCTATTTTAATCCTTATAAATAAAAAAACTTAAGCTTTGAGAAACATGCTCTATTAATATTCCTTTCAACATTCAACTGTTTGGTTATAAAAAAATTTAATTTTGACAGAATTATTAATTAATTGAATAATCAAAGGATTTTGATCCATGTAATATATAAAACGAAATTATAGATTTCAATTTCGGGACAATCGGATTAGACGTCTTAAATTTTATTTGATTCAGATTATGCTCATTCGATGTGCCACTTGCAGCTTATTGTCTGAATATTCTATTTATAGACATTGTCTATCAAAGACAATCTATGTGGTGTTCTACGTGGCTTAAAAGGTTTAATGTACAATTTTTTATATTAAAAATGAGTAATGTTAAGTATGACATTAGGTTTTTTCAAGGGGGATAATGATGGTTTATTAAAATATAGAACACTGTTAAGTGCTAACACGATGTGATTTATGGTTTCGTATTTGTCGACTTATAGACTCGGAAAGTTTTTTTTTTACTTTTTTCAATTTCTTTGAATTTTTCTACAAAAATCTTAATATTTTTGTGATCAAATTCTTGTTCTTAAATTATTCAGGTGACAAAGCATTTGCAGAAGACTTAGTAGTTGATACAGAGGGTAATGCCTACATAACTGACCCATTAGGAAACAAGATTTGGAAAGTAGGAGTGAAGGGAGAATTCCTATCCATAATAAAAAGCCCCCTCTTTATTCCAAAATAATGGTACAATAATCTCTTTGGACTCAGCGGGATCATTCACCATCCGAACGGATACTTACTAGTCGCACATATGGTATCTGGAAAGTTGTATAAGGTTGAAATCAGAAAGGAAGACGGAGTTAAATTAATTAATATACTTGGAGGTGGTTCATTGAGATTCGCGGATGGTGTGGAGTTGTTATCTCTAGCCAAGCTCGTCGTGGCCGGAATGACTTCAAGATTGATTGAGAGCTCTGACAACTGGGAGAGTGCCACTATCGTGGACAAGTGTCGAGGTGCGACTCATTGTTTAGCAACATCACCAACACTTAAGGATGAAGGATTTATTCACAGGGGTGTTACAGACCCCTCACAAGGTGCCACATGTATTTAAAAAAAAATTGCGCAGACCCCATCATATGTGTTGTCTGTAAACTTTCTGTATTATTGGTTTGGGGTATCCTAGGAGAAAACATGTGCTTGTTGAGTCAAGGTTTTTTGTACACCAAGATTAATTGGAATTGGGGATAATGTCATCAGATGTGGCATTTTGTCAAAAGTTTTTGTCAAGATTTTTTGTACACCAAGATTAATTGGAATTGGGGTTAATGTCATATGATTTGTACCCTTTTTTCTTTAACAATGAAATGAAAAGTCAAAATAAATAAATTACAAGAACTTCAATATCAATTGAAGAGGGCCAAATTCAAACCTTCTCTTCATTTGACCGGAAATCACCACCGTCGTCGCCCTCCACCCGTCGCCACCTCCGCCGGCACGTCAAAGTCATCACGACCCACATGACACCTTTCCCCACCCTAACCATCCCAATTGTCACTGTCAAATTATACAGCCACCATCCAATAAAATCAGCCACCCCAATCTTCATCATTAGAATTTAGCTCCCTCTTCACCTCCGGGAACACCACCAGCGCCTCCACCTCATTCCTCAACTTCCACCACCACAGACCACCAAAACTCACCGCCGTTGACACTTTCTCCGCCCAGCTCCCCTCCCTGGGAAACCCGAAAATCGTGTCATCCACCACCGGCTTCACTACCGCCGCCGCCCAAAACGTCATTGTTTCATGTAATCCGAAGAATAAAACTACTTTACACAGCAAACTCTTCTCCTGCCCAAACTCGGACCCATCCACGCCGGCGGCGATGCTCCCTTCAATTCCCAATGCAACACAAATTTGTAAAATGCAAAGTAAAATCCACGCAACATGTAAACACGATCGGAATCCGATCGCCGCAGCAGGAGGCGGCGGCGAACCTCTCAAAAGTGTGATTTTACCAATCAATCCGTTTGTAAGAGCTGAAACACTAACAATTGAAACTAGCAAATTAATAATTGTCAGTTTTGTGTATAAAAACAGTAAAGATAAAAGAGAAGTGGGATTTCGAGCAGAATAATTATCAAAAACTGTTAATAAATAACGGGCGGTGGTGAGCCACGCAAGGAGGAATGACATGGGGGTGAGGAGGCTGAGGAGGGTGGTGGAAAGGATATGAAACGGCTCCCTCACGGCGGCACCACCACTGAATGATAATTTGTTGCCATTTTGTCGACATTTTTCTGAATTCGAGTCCATTTCATCCAAAATAAAAAATAATTCACAAGAAACTTAATTTTAGCAACATAGCTATATATTTGAATTTTAATCACCAAGAATAATAATAATAAAAATGAGAAATTTAATATAATTAAAGTGGCTCTCACGACCTTTGTTAGTTGACATAGGACATGCTTGCATTTCATGCTAGTTGATAAATAATTGCAAATTTAAGATATACTTGTGAGAAAATAAAGGCGCGACTTTGAATTTATAGAATGCACATTATGGAATGTGTAGAACTACCTTGCTTTCCTCCACATGGTATGACGCTTTTTGGCACGAAATACATTTATTGTTTTATTCTTACAATACAGTTGAATGTATCTTTCTCCCTCTCAGTCAGATCACTTTATGGTTTAATGCTTTCCGTATTCCTATTAGCAAGTTAAAATGTCAAAAAAACAAAATTTTGGTGGGCGAACCAATTGGTTTTGGGGAGGGAATTAATCGATTTTGGGGTGAATTGATGAGTCTGACATAACATTGATATTACATCAAATTATTTTTATTCAATCCGATTTTCGATTCTATCTATTGAATTGATAAGTCTTATATGACACTATAATATTGATATTACGTCCAATTATTTCATTTATATTCTTAACTTAAAAGGGGTTGACATTTATTATCCAAGTGTTTGTTGGATACACTATAATCGTAATGAAATTAGTAAGTTATGTAGTCACCAAATGGATTATGGAAAGCACTTGACGTTTTGTGATTAATTAATGTCGTAACAAAAATAATTATTATTACATAAAAACTTATAACTCTGTTTGACGGTCCACAAAGGAAGGTGCATGGCAGATCTGTTGGAAAAATTAATGCATATAACTATTTAATTTTTTCTATCATTCAAATAAATTAATTATGTACAATTTATAATATCATTAAAATTGCAAAACCATAAAATTATTTCTAAGCAACCTTATACAAAGTAAAACGAGAATGTAGAAGAAAGAAATTTGTTCGGGATAAGAGTTCAATTATTATTTCTGTGTGCTTACGGTTTATGTTTATCGATACATGTCTTTCAAGATACAATCAGTAACGGAGCCAGCATTCGATGAGGGGGCACGGCTGCGCGTGCTGGATCCGTCGGAAGTTATAACTACGGTCGGAGCCTCCAGAGATGAGGAAGCAAAAATCGCACCTGTGGCAGGGCAACAGGAAGAAGTAGATGACCCTGGTTAACTTTAAAGCTTTGGGCCTCCTTTTTTTTTTAAAAAAAAGGCCCAAACCCAATCCATGGAGTCCAAGTCCATCACCCACAGGCCACAAGGACTTTGCCCACATTTTTGCGGCCCCACCCATGTGAGGGACACCTTATATGTATATATTATTACATTCACCAAGAAATTTGCCACCTACAATAACAATTCGACATTCCATTGTCCAAGTCGCCGCAAACGCAAGTGCAAACCCTTCTGGCTTCCTTCGTCCTGCTGCTGCCGGCTAGTCGCCACCGATGCTGGCCTCTCCAGTCTCAGACTGTGAGCCCCTACTGCCGTTCTCTTTTCCTTTTTTGTGTTTTTGGTTTTTGTTCAATTAATTCATTTGTTGATTTATCATTTATGAGTAATGAGTTTGGAGTTATAATTTATGGTTTTTTTTTTTGAGTTATGAGTCTTATGAATGTGATTTGTTCATTTAATTCATTTGTGGATTAATGCCTAATAATATATGATTTGTGTTGAGGGCAAGTTTTCTCTCTCTCTCTTACATTTAACTTGGTGGTCTTGACATAGATGATGAACTTGGTATAAAGAGTGGTAGTGAAACTGATTATAAGTGTGAAATTGCAAACTGCAATAGAGCCTTCCACATTATTTAACTTGGGGACTGGCTCCGTTCCATCTCAACAACAAAGTAGTATGTTGTGCTCTTTTGATCTCATTATGCTTTAGGTCCATGTTCACAATTCAATTCTACCTATTGGCTTATAGTCTGATGCAAAACTCACATATAACAAGTACAAAGTAGGACGTGTTGAGTCTTAAATAGCTGCACCAAGTTATGGTTTCAATTGAAATTGCCAAGTTTGTTATAGTTTGAAGTTGTTGTGACTTATGAGATAATATTTAGATATAAAATTTGCTGAGTTTGCTTTGTTTGATCCCAAAGAAGTATGGAAAGATATCTTCAACGAAAAGCTCCAATTCTATTCATTTTACCCGTAGGCGAAAATTGTAAAAAAAAATCTTTTATTTTTAGTATTAATGTGTTTTTGTATTGTTTGGAAAAAAATATTTTTACTTAATTCTTAATCCCAAGACCGAAATCCTAGCTCTGCCCCTGTTTTCAATGTGCTTATTTCCCTCGTTCACTACATTCATATGTGATATATTACTTATTAGCTAACATAATATATTATTTATTCAATATAAATAAATAAGTACTTAGTTTGGCCGTAAGTTAGAGTTACTTGCAGCAAAAGTAACTATTTTATAAATTATTCAAATTTATTGAGGCGACATATTTTCCGGTATGTGAATATCAAATTGTCTCTGCAACAAGAAGACTACCAAATTTGACTGCCACTCACCTCTGCCCTTAATCCCATTAATGCTTATTTGTATGTTCTTAATTAGTTGTACCTATATATCTGTACTTTTCTATGGATTTCTATGCCTTCAATTACTTTGTTGTGCAGAAAAAATTAGGTGCTAACCTGTTCTTAGGGAAGTAATTTGGTGTCCTATTTAGATCACTTTGTTGAAATCTATACATTGGAACATCGTTATACATGTGTATATGTAGTTCCATTTCCAGTTGCTCTAAACTCATTTCTAATATTGTTTAACACCCAATCCCTTTTATGCTTTCAGAATAAGATCAACCACTTTGTAGCTGATTGGTATCAGATTGTTGAAAAATTGATTTGGTTAGTGTTCAAAATATGGTTACTGATGGGAGCAAACCTCAAGCATCAGTTGCTCCGCCACACAAACTTGTTGTGCTGAAATTCGCTGAGTCTAGAGCTTCTGAGCTTGAGAGTCTTCACTCTGTAGTTGCAAATCGTTTGAATAATGATTTCCGCTGTCAAAGGAACAAGCGTCGGAGAACTACTGGGCATGATGATCGTGTTGGGAGAAATAGGTTTAGAAAGAAGCAGAGAGTTGGAATAAAAGATACGAATAAAAGTGATTCTTCCAAGAAAGATGAGAAGAAGGTTTCTCGTCGACTCCGAAGGAGGTTTGAAATCAGCAAGAACCCTGGGAGTGGGTTTTGTACTTCAGGGGATGGGATGAAGAGACTAAGAACACATGTATGGCATGCAAAGCGGTTCAAGATGATAAAACTCTGGGGATTCCACATTCCCCTTGGTCTGCATGGCAGGTAATGAATTGCTGCTTTTATGGAGATTATCAATAAAGGAATAGGTTCTTTTTATGTGATTGGTGTGATATCTGTATTATTTTTTAAGCCAATACTTCACATTCACAGAATGTTATAATGCAAGTACTTGTGTACACTGTCTAATCTGTTTAGTGATTCACAAGTTTAACCAAGTTGGGATCAAATTTTAGATTCTTCTTCAAATGAAGAAGAGACCATCAATTCACAGTGTATTAAAAAATAATTTATTGTTTTGTTATGTAGAGGAAGAGGCTCAAGGGCTCTTTTAAAGAAATTAAAATGTGGAGTGCTTGTGCATGATATGAGCTATTGCGGAGCTGTCCAGTTGGAAGGTCCAGAGGCAGGCATCAACTAGTTTTTACTCTTTTCTTACGATTAAATTCAAGCTGTCATTATTTTCATTTCCGAAATCTTTCTGGTGGTCTAATAAATATTCTATGACAATGTTGATGACAGTGAAAGCATGCTATTTTTGCATAGATATTTATAATTATTGGACTCTTACAATATCCTGATCCTTGCAACACATGTTTCCAGGTTATGCTACTGTCTGTGCTGAGCTCTGTGTTGGTTCCTTCCCCATCAACACACTCCCAAGATAGAATGCATAACATACTTTCCGGCAACATCTTTGGAAGTGCTATGGTGGGTTAACCAATGTTTACATATTCTATGTTGCAAGATTGCGCTATTGGCTGAATATCTGATCTTTGAGAATCATTTGGCAGCTTCATCATGCTGGGAAACCCTTTTCTCCAACTATTGCTCCAGTCACTTACTTGTGGCGATCTCTAACACAAATTGCCGTTAATAGAGAAGTCAACAAAGTGAGTTTGTGTGATGAAAAACGGAGCATTGACAATGGTGATCCCTTCCGCCAGCTATGGGTGTGGATACATAGTGCAGCTTTTAGAGAAGGTTATGATGCTTTAAGATCTGCCTGTGAAAGACAGGTAAGGTTATAAAGGCTTCAAAATCTTCTACACTAATCTTTATGAATATTAGTTTACTTAAGTTAAAATTCTTTTGTCTTTTGAATGCAACATACTCAATTTAATAGCTTATTTTTTCCATAGACTTATTTGCATGGAAAATATTTATGCATTCACTTCTTGAATTGGCTTTTTTATACCACTATAGCTTGTGGGGTTCTAAAGAAATTTTTGGATGTCACGCATTTTCGTTTGGATGTCATCTTATGCTTTCTGCTTTAATCTGTCCTTGGGTTTCTTATAAACTACCATGAAAAACAGAACAAATTGAATCCCATGTATACTCAATTTACCATCGCATTTTCTTTTCTAGCACAAGCTGATAACAGGTTTAAATTTCAGATGGATGTGACTGGTCATTCACTTGAATGTACCTCTCGTGAGGGCCAGCTTGGAAATTTGGAATTGATTGGATCAAATGCATTTCAGCTTCTTGGAAAGATACTGCAACCTGCCAGTTGGTGAGATATTTATTTTGTAACTTGTATCATGTCAATCAAATTGTGCATTATCGTATGGCATAATGGTGTTGTGTGGCTGCAGTATCTCTGAGAGTTCTTGGCGCCTGAAGAAATGTTCTGCTGATGAGGATGAGGATGAGGATGAAGAGGAAGAGGAATCAAAGAAAACGTCCATCCTTAAGAATGAAGAGCAAATTTCATCTTCTGCAATTATTTCTCTCACTGTCAACGATCCTCGTACATTGTCCAGGAAAGCGATTGAAACTGTTTCTGAAGAAAAACCTTCTGGCCTTTTAGGTAAAAATAAAGAGCAAACAAAGTTGGAAAGGGAAGCTCAGTGGCTCTTATTCAGCCCAAACAACAAAGACCATAGTGTAGCTGAGTGTATAGATTTGTGGGATGCCAGCAGAGGGATATGCCCTCCAGTGGAAGAAAATGTTATCTGCATGGAAAAACATCACCAGCGTAAGGAGTTTATTCGCCTTGGCTGTACACATTTGGGGATTCAAAATGCTTCCACTGAGGGGAATTCTTCTAGATTGTGTACTATTCTGCTTCTAAAAAATGAGAACCTAGAAGATTCTGTTACAAGGTAAATTTTACTTGTTCATGCAATTTGCTAAATCAGTTAGAATTTTGACGATTGATTTTTTATCATGTCCATGGCTGGTTTTCGTCTTCTAATATGTACATGTATGCCTTAGAGAGGCCAACCTTTCCTCTTCTTAACAATCAGTCCAAGTTTCTGTTTCGCAATGAACTTCAACTGTGTCATAGAGAGAGGAGACCAGATTTATGTTATTATTGATGAAAGCAAAATGGTTGAAGTGATGCGTAGTCACATAAGTAGTATGAATCCCATCTTAGATTACTACAGGATAATGCATGTGGAGTGCCACTCATGTGTATCTGAACTGGTTGTTCTTTTGCTTATTAATTCTTTTTTGATAGTATGAACTACTACGGGAACTTGTAATAGTTATTATGTGTGTTTAATTCGTATGTAAACGATAGGAAATGTTTAAGTAACTAATCATCTTGTCCTTGACAAATTTATTCAGGTGGTCTATTATTCTCCCTCTAAGTTGGGTTAAAGTGTTTTGGATTACTTTAGTCTCCAATGGTGCTCATGCCATTGGTCTCAGAGAGAAGCACCAGATTGCTTGCGAAGTAATATTCCAGACTTTTACTTGTGAATAAGTTTAGCACAGGATTATCAAAATACTAACTGTCTCCTTGCCAATTTTGCAGGCTGGGTTGCCATATTTTCCTCTCGACTTTCCAGATTGCGAAGCGTACTCCCATTTTATGGCAATGGAGGCTGTTGCCTCTGATCAGAAAGCCGAGCTATGTCCTCCCTCCACAAGGCCCCCAAAAGTTCCAATACCCCCTCCATGGGATTGTGTCCGACTTACTTTTGATAAAGAATCAAGTAAAGCTGGAAATTCTCAAAGTCAAGTTGAAAAATTTAGTGAAGAAGATGGTGGCCATGGTGTTCCATTTAAAGGCTTTGTGGCAAGGACATCCAGTATGTTGATCGATTTTCTGAATAAACTCGATGCTAATCATTTACTTCTATTCCCAAAAAGGCTTGATCAGAAGAATTGCATGTATAAGTACATGAAGGATAAAGAAATTCTTAAACAAAACACTGTTAACTCGGAAGTAAATTCTTGCAAAAAGGAGTGTTTTCTTCGAGTTCTTCTGCGTGCTTTCAAGGAAGGCGTTTTTGAACAAGGAGCTGTGGTTTGTGCACCTCATATTACAGACGTGTTGACATTCAGGTTGTCCTCATTTTTCATTCTACTTGTTGCATTCGTCTTTTATCCTCTCCTTCCATACTATATGATTTTTTCCGTAAATCCTCTCTGAAAAAGATATTGTAATTCATGCAGATCAAAAACTAACAGAGAACTTCAGTTACCTCAGCATTCATTGCAATCGTACTTTGAACAGAAATCTGGAGAATGGGAACTTCAAGTACCACAGGATCTGGCAATTCAAGAATCCTATAGGTGGCCCATCGGTTTCATTACAACTGGCTTTGTTCGGGGAAGGTAATTGTTGCTTACTCCTATAACTTGACAGCCTTATTATCTCACCTTCCGGTAGTCATGTTTGGATAAGTTGCTTTCTTTCCGTACTTATAAATAATAAGGTAATTTAAAAGTAATTCTTAGTATATTAATTTGCTGATTTCTTATAATCTAACCATTGAAATATTGTGTTCTTAAACATGCAGCAAAAAGCCAGTTGCGGGTGCTCTATGTGAGGCAACCTTACTCTCTAGGCTTCGAGAGGAACAATGGAAGGCACTGCCTGTTAGGCAGAGGAAGAAGGAGATCTATGTTCTTGTGAGGAATTTGAGATCCACAGCATACAGACTTGCTCTTGCCACCATTGTACTAGAACAAAAGGAAGAAGATATCAAGTTCATGTGATATTTTCTCAACCATAATGACATTGTATTTACCATGGATGAAGGGCTTAGTTGAACTATCCAAAGTCAAACAATATGAGATACTCTATGGAAAATAGCTTCAGAGGACCTGTTCTGGTTGTTAGTTGTGTCCTGTACAGTATTTACAGTGGTGCTGGATCGTTTTCGGCTGTGTTCTGGCACGAAGATTGGGGGATAACATAAGTATTCAGCGGAAATTTTGCCACATTTATCAGTGTTGTTCTTTGTATATATGCGTTTAGATAGTAATTCACATGACCTGCGAGTCGGGGTCTAAACTTGCTAAGCTAATCCAGCATTATGGACTGACAATGTATTACTTCCGGAGAACTCTCAAAAAGAAATGTAAGTTCTTTAACATTCTTATTTGTATTGATTATCTATTAAGGGATATTTACTTTCATATGTTATATCAAATATTGAGTGGATTATGTGCGTTTGTGAAATATAATGAACACAATGCTGTTAATGCCTCTGATTATTGAGTTCACATAAAGTTATGTGGTTCTCTTTGCCTGGTTCATCAGATAATTGATACACCAACAAACTAAGCCTTGTCCCGGATAAACTTGGAGTCAGCTATGTGAATCCTTTTTTTTTTCACTGCTTCCTTTGGTTCATGCTAGATGTGTTTGCAGATTCAAGAGACAAGATCCTTAGCAATATAACAGACTTGATAATACGGTTGGTGATTTAGAGGTGTCCCCAGTATGCTTGTAAGTTTCTTGATCTGCTAATTAACCTTTGGCTAGGAACTCTTATCTGTCTAAATTGGCACTTGATAGAGTTGTGAATTTCAATTTTGTTTAGGAGCACTGCATTTTGGTATGTTGTGAGCTTTCCATATCCAAAGCCATTTCTCTTCTACCAGTAGTGTCTGCTTTTAGTTCCTGGTTTGTAGCCAATGCTGGAAGATAATATCCATATTGTATTGTGAAAGACAAGTGCAAGTATTGTTAATAGTTAATAGTTCATCCTCTTTATGCTTAAAAGTCTGATTCTTCTCTTTTTGTGTTTTTTTTTTTTGGAAATATTTCATTCCTCTGTTTTATTACGTACGTTTTGGTTCGTTCTTTTCCTCTTCGGGGGAATCTTACCATATTCATGTGTTGGCAGATGATAATGTTGAGGTTATCCCATATTGGTTGTGGAAGTGATTGGTGATCAGTTTATAAGTGTGAGGGAAAGTCTCACCTCTTGAGCTAGCTTTTGAGGTTGAGAAGACCCAAGACTACCCAATTGTAGTATCAGAGCCCAAGTTATCAATAAGGCTGTGTTTGATTGGCCAGATTTTCTAGGGAACTAGGAAAATATTTTCCACTTTCCACTTTTTTGACTGTTTGATAGGCGAAATTTTCTACGGAAAATATTTTCCACCTTACCCCCACACATGTGCATTTTCCGGATAATTGATGAAAAAAATTTCCCACTTTTTTGGTGGGAAAAAATTTTCCAAGCTGGTTGCAATATTTTTTTTTATTGCAATGGAAACAA
>CAIGRS010041438.1:0-21103 GCA_903798395.1 Fraxinus floribunda | reverse complement strand
GTAGTGTGTCAAGTACAGGGATTTAGTGTCAGATACAGGGATTTAAATCCCTGTACCTGAAGCATCACTCTTGCAGTAAATACAAATACTTGATGTGTACAAGCTTGGCTCCGACAAGTTACTCGCGCCAACTCATCAAAATTTATATTGAGGTTCGCTTAAAGAAGAAAAGATCTATATTTAGCATTCTAAATACATTCTTCTAAGCCCACAAACATAGGAATTAGGATGTCGCATTGCATTCGATGCTGTCATGTTATGGTAAGTTGTGCGAGCATAAGCTTTAGAATCCAGACAAAAGAAAAAAAATGGATTGTAGCTTAAATCCACTTCATATTCAAATTATAGTTTTTTGTCAAGAATAAAAATGTTACTTCTTTCATGATAGACTGCTACGTCCATTAAATATTTTAACTTTAGCCTCTGATAACTAATCATTCTGGGGTACATTAGCCAAATACCAGCGTCACAACAATGCACAGCAAGTTTTTAAAATTTTTTTATATACTCATTTTTAACTACACATTCACACAATAAAATATTTTGCACGTAAATTCAAAATTTTTTCTAACTTTTTAATCGTACATTATCCTAAAAATCATTGTTCAAAACATTATTTTTTTTTAGAATAATGATGGTCAAACAAGGGCTTAACGTGTTAACATTATGTAGAGATTTCAAATTTATAACTAAAAATACAAATAAACATGATCACAAAAATACAGAAAATTTTGAAGAAAAAATGTATAAATGTTTTGGGATTACTTCTAAGTGGTCTCCCCTACAAGAATCAAGCTTCGCGGTCCAATTGCGTGACAAAATCGATTTGGGGGATTAGGGTTTGTAGAGAATTTGGGGTTCTAATTTTGGTAGCTTGCAATCTCCAATATGACAATTTTAGCACATGTTTGGTACACATTAAAATTTTCTTTTTCATTCTTCTACTCATTTTCAACCACACGTTCTTCAATAAAATAATATTTTCAATCACATTAATAACTTTTCCTTCTTTTTCAAACACACATTCTCCATCAATCTACTATTTCAGAATACATTCTTTCAAAATAATGCGGTTCAAACACACTTAAATGAAATAGGTGTGGCGTGTTTGTGAGTTTTAACCTGACAATTGATTTTTGTGTTGGTGTGATTTAACTTTGTGTAGTCCGTCATCCATGTAGGCAATGACTATAGAAGGAAGTTTACCAATGAATAATGAAGTTCAATTTTATAAAGTTTAATGAGCAATGTGATGCAAATTTAAGTATATTAATTAAGCTTCTGTTTGACACACATTCTTTCAAAATTTATTTTCAACCACACATTTTTCAATAAAATAATATTTTCCATCACATCAATAATTTTTCCTTACTTTTTAACCACATATTTCTCATTATATCACTAATTAAAATACATAATTTCTTCAATAATATCCATCAAACACACATTTTCCAAAGATGGGCTCATGTTCAAACAATTAACTCCAATTTTCAGATACTCATTTTTTTCTTTATAAAAATTGAGAATCAAGAATAGAACACTAGCCGTGGATAACGTACACACGGCTGGGGGCTTTAGATTGGTAAAGATACCTGATAAAATTATACACACAAAGCAGTAGAGTGAGTGAGGAGGATTAAGGGAATCATTCTATAGTAAATTTTTATTTTTATTTTTCAAATTCAAATGTTAATTTTTGCTAATTGAATCGGTCTACTCATCATTTGCAATTCAATGTTGAATCCCCTTTGCAGCAGCAGAAGCAGAAATCACGAATTCTGCTATTTAATCCCTTCCAAAGCCCTCCTAAATCCCTCACCCCAAATCCCTCGTTTCTTCTTCTCCTTCCCAAGATTACCCTTTAAACCCCTCCTTCACCAAGCTTCCGCCTCCGCCGCCGCCGGAGGGGGAAGCAGTGCGGATTCCGGAACTCTCCCGCAGTCTGCCATCCAACGTATCGCTGAAAAGCTACGTAGCCTCGGCTATGTCGAAGAGGGCAAAGAAAACCTAGAAAAAGTTAAAAACTATAATGGGTCTCCACCTGGTGAAATATTTGTTCCACTACCCACCAAATTGCCTAAGTACCGTGTTGGGCATACACTTGACCCAAGCTGGAGCACGCCCGAGAATCCTGTGCCCGTGCCCGGGTCGGGGAACGCGATACAGAATTTTCACGAGTTGAGGCGTGGGGTTTTAAAGGAGGAGGAGGAGGAGAGGTTGAGGAGAAGGGGAGAGGAGAAAGGAGGAGACGCTCCTAGCTTGGCGGAACTCACATTGCCGGGGGAAGAGTTAAGGAGGTTGAGGTCAATTGGCATTGGATTGAAGAAGAAGTTAAAGGTAGGAAAAGCCGGGATCACTGAGGGGATTGTGAATGGAATTCACGAGCGGTGGAGGCATTCTGAACTGGTGAAGATCAAGTGTGAGGATATGTGTAGGTTAAACATGAAGAGGACTCATTTTCTATTGGAGGTTAGATCTTGCTTATGTCATTATTATGGCAGAATTGAGCAATGACATGCAAAATTCAGAAACTGTGTATCGATAGTTCTGGTTTGGCTTTTTATGCTCAATGACATTAAGAGGAAAAGCCAATACAGTTATTACCATTCTCGTTCCTTGGTTAGTTGAGTGTAAGTGAGGTGAAAAGTTGAGGATTTTCTCAAATATCTGCTTAAATACATGAAAGGGCTTTCAATGTTAAATTGCATCATCCGATGACTAATACCAAGCAAAAGAAAATTTACTAATTTTTATTTTAGTGATGTCCAACTTTCAATTAAGGCAGCTTTTTCCATATAATCTTGAGCGCAGACTTGCAGCTTGACATCTGACATTTATAATCAAATCCTTATTTGAAAGAGAGGTGCACCAGCAAACTTTTGTAGGAGGATATTTACTTACGAGGAAGGGATTTTATTGAAAAGATGGTTTGCTCTCATTTTAACTGAGCGACATCTTATGAATTGTAAATTTTGATCTAATTTGAGTTTCTTCAAGTCTGATGCATTTAAGGATTGAAGTTTACATAAAATTTTAGAAGCTGATCTTATGTAATAAGTCATCAGTATTCATGTTAAAATAATCTAGCTGGCCCTTAAATTGAGATCTCAACATGCACTTGGTGAATAGTAATAGAACAGTCATAGAAAGCTAATATCCATTGAACAACTAATTAATCTGCTAGTTTCGGAAATGTCCATGTATTTCTTATCTCACTTCGAATTCTTTTGAAATGTTTTCAGAGAAAAACTGGAGGTTTAGTTATTTGGAGATCTGGAAGCAACATAATATTGTACAGAGGATCCAATTACAAGTATCCTTACTTCTTTACTGATAATAATTCGACAGATGATGCTTCCAATGAAGCTTCTCTTGATCTGGTTATGGATGATGGAGTACATGATGGAAGGGATACATTATCATCAGGCACTCATGCTGTGAAATCTTCTGGACCAAACTCATTAACAGGCATCTCTCATCCACCTTTGATACAAGGTGTAGGTTTAGCACATAGAGTACGATTTCAGTTGCCTAGTGAGGCTCAACTTGCTGAAGAAGGTGACATGCTGTTGGAAGGACTTGGTCCACGCTTTACTGATTGGTGGGGATATGATCCTTTACCGGTTGATGCTGATCTTTTGCCAGCAATAGTTCCTGGATACAAGAGACCATTTCGTTTACTTCCCTATGGAGTGAAAAATAAACTGACAAATGATGAAATGACAACATTAAAGCGACTTGGTCGGCCTTTACCGTGCCATTTTGCTTTAGGTTAGTTCCCTCCCACTGGATCGTCTCTTGGTTGGTAATGTTACTTTAGGGGGGATGGTCATTTTTTACCTAATTATGATTTCAATTGATTCCACGTAATAGAAGATCCTCTTGGAAACCACAGCCCCTGCACCGGGTGGGAGTGGTTCTTAAATCTATTGAACTAGGAGTAATATGCAGTCCCTGTATTTACAAATGTTTGGTGGTTGAATGTAATTATTGACAAACATCTAACTCCTCCTATTGTCTTTATCACAGGCAGAAATAAGAAACTTCAAGGACTGGCTGCTTCCATTGTTAAGCTGTGGGAGAAATGTGAAATTGCAAAAATAGCGATCAAGAGAGGAGTCCAAAACACAAACAGTGAAATGATGGCTGAAGAGCTGAAGGTCTGTGACATATACTTGATATCTTGAATCTGATCAATGTGCCGCGCGGTAGTACTTTTGTGTAAAGGTCTCATGATGCCGGAGCTGTACGTTTTGGTACATAACTTTTCGTGGATATATTTTTACTAGTGAACTTCTGCAGTGGCTAACAGGAGGAACCTTGCTTTCACGAGATAAGGAATTCATTGTCTTTTACCGAGGAAAGGATTTCTTGCCAGCTGCAGTCTCTTCAGCAATAGAAGAGCGGAGAAAGTATGGGATGGATGGGGCGAAAACGGGGACAGATCATGACTTGAATGTGAAAGAACACAAACATGGGACCGTGGAATATGGCCCTCAAGATGGACATCACAAGTCTGGTGACAAGACATTGAAGCTTCACTCTGAAGAAAGGAAATTGAGGCATACAGAGTCAGCTATCGAAAGAACGAACGCTAAGTTGTCCATGGTAGGAATTGACAAGCGAATATAGTTGTAAGATTCTTTTGCCATCTCTTCTTCGTATTTCTTATGTTAATGTTTTACTTTTTATTGCAGGCATTGGCTAAGAAAGCCAGGGCGGAGAAACTTTTAGGAGAGTTAGAAAAGGAAGAGATTCCTCAACAACTTGAAATTGATAAAGAGGGCATTACTGAAGAAGAAAGGTATATGCTGAGGAAAGTGGGTCTGAGGATGAAACCTTTTCTTCTTTTGGGTGAGTGTTCATATTCTGCAAGAGCCTTCCAGCATCAAAATTCTAGTTTGTGGGCATATAAAAAGCATAGCATTTTAAATTCCTCAGCATAGGGCTCAATGTCACAGTAATTGTTTGATTATCTTCTCTTTCAATTCTCAGGTAGGCGAGGAGTTTTTGATGGAACAGTTGAAAACATGCATCTTCACTGGAAATACAGGGAATTGGTTAAGGTTTTGATAGGCAGGAGGACCATTGAAGAGGTCCATGGAGTAGCACGGAGTTTAGAGGCAGAGAGTGGTGGAATATTAGTTGCAGTTGAGCGAGTCAGCAAGGGCTACGCAATCATCATCTACCGTGGAAAGAACTATAAACGTCCTGCTTCTTTGAGGCCTCAGACACTTCTGAGTAAAAGAGAAGCAATGAAACGCTCAATAGAGGCACAACGTCGTGAGGTGTGTTCACTGAAGGACAGGACTTGTGTTTTCCTTTTTATTAGTCCACTCCATAAGGGGACATGAAAATGATTTAGTTATCCCAAAAATTATGTTCTACTTTTCATTTTGAATAGTCTTCATTATGAGTGACCTACTATAAATATATATCCATTCTTTTAAACAGAATGCCAGCTCTACTCATCATCAGAAAAATAAGTCACGGTAATCTGGGAACTATTGATTAATATGAGCATTATAGACATCAGATATGCTGAGGAAGTTTTTCTCTAATTTCATGGGTATTCATGTGGGGAGGGTAAATACAGCATCATAAAAAGGAATTCTTGATTCTCTAATGGGTTATTACAATGTCTGGGAGGTATATTCTGGCCTGTTGAAAAACTCTCTACTTTATTCTACATTTTTTTTTTTTTGGCTCCAAGAACTTAAGTTGGGAAATACAGATACAACTTTCTCGCATGATAAAGGGTTCTGTGTTGTGTTTTTACACCTTTCCCCTTTTTCTCTGTTCTTTTCTTGACATTTCTAGCAAATGTTGGCTGATGTATCTTATGAATCTTGCTATCGCATGCAGTCCTTGAAATTACATGTTTTGAAGCTCACACAGAACATTGACGAATTGAAGCTTAGACTGGTAACTTTGTTGTTGAATTTATTTTTTATTTTTTCCCAGCCAGTTGGTTTATTAACTTGATGTTTTAATGATTATACACTTGTATCCAGTCCCATGCTGAGGATAGGGATTCAAATGACATACAGTTTGCCAAAGATTTGGAACTTGAAGTGGTAAATTCTCTTTGATACTTTCATTATCCGTGCTTCTCTCTGTCAGGTTTATGTGTATCAATCCAGGCCAAGCTTTTTCAAAATGTTATCATCATGCAGGTCAAAGAGGGGGAGATGGATAAAGTTCATGTTAATCAGGATGCCAAATCTGATAGAAATCCTGAAATTGATCACCATACCTACTCTGGAAGTCCCAGCTTAGAAGAGGTGAAAAGCTAACATTTATTACTTGTTTGGGAAGCTTAAAAAGTTGCTAAAAAGTTTGGTCAAAGTGACAATTAATTTTAACCACATATTTCATGAGACTACTACTTTTATCAACTTTTCATCCACACATTTCATTAACTTTTATCAAAATCTATTAAAAATTTTATCAAAATGTTTGTCTAACAACCCTTTAAAATGGAACTCCTTTACGATCTAAGCACTTCTTGGTTTGAGTCTTTGAGTTGAACACTTAATTGGCAAGATATATACATTCGGGAATAAATATACCTGATCCCTATAATAAAAATAAATAAAGTGTTCAGGTATGCACATAGTAATTAAAACTTAAAAATTAATTATTTGATTTAAACTTGTACGGATGAAAATGAACTTCCGATTAAACCAAGTTAACTGTGCATAAAATGATCTTTTAACGATCAAAAACATGGACACAATATACACAGGTGGCAATAGCTGTTTTAGTTCACCATCTACTTTGTTCAAACAGTAGGTTTACCTTGGGCATGTCTTACAATCAATATATGGAATATCTTTTCTTGCCTCCTGTATAAATACTTGATTCCTTATTTTGGTCTTCTCTTACATCTATACTATACCATTACTCATTATCATGTAACTCTTCCTTGAGGGAAAAGGTGGCTAGGAATCTGAAATGGCAAAACGACAATATAATGTGCAGAGGCTGGTGAAATATTATTCATATCTATTCTCAGTATGCAGAAATAATGCTTCGGAAGTTAATTTTTACAAAACTCGTGTTCTTTGCTGGTTAGTGTTCAGGCAGTAAGTGCTGCCTGGTATTTATGAGCGAGCCATGTACTTCTTTTTTCTTATAATTGTCTTCTAACTGCAAAATTGCTTGAACACTCACTTGTGTGAATACCTTTTTACTATCATTGTTGAAGGCTAGAGGAAGCCATGAGGCTGTTGTAACTTGTATGGACACAATGGGTTACATGGACGCTGCAATGGTTTCTGTACATCAACAGGACTTGGGAGAATCTCTACAATCTGAGGCCAAGGTGGAAGATGTATTCGATGTATCTGAAGCAGGTCTTCAACTTAAATCAATAACCAAAGAAACCAAAGGTTCTTTGGATTTAAATATGCAAGATGATATCGAGGTAAATTTTAGAAACTGCTGAGGACTATCTATATTTATATGCGTGTATTTTGCTCCTTATGAGAACACAATCTTCCTGAATAATTTCTAATGTGTTGTGTTATACGCTTTTTTAGTCACCAGATCAGACAAGCTCTTCTGCCACTGCTTATGTCCAGCCTCTCTTTTGCGACAATAAAGCTATGACATCCAATGTTGGTTTTCGAGAGGCTATGTTAGAATCTTCAATAGACAAATCTATGGAGAAGGGGTCTCCTGGAACACCTTTCAGAGCTAGACGACTTTCCAACAGAGAGAGGCTTCTTCTACGGAAACATGCCCTCAAGCTGAAAAGGCTACCTGTGCTTGCCATAGGTAAAACCTCTGTACTGTTCGTTACTGTTGAAGTCCAAATTCGTGATTTTTTCATCTTTATGTTATTTCCTAGTTAGTATTCCGTTTATATGAAACTGTTGAAAACAATCTTTTACCTTTGAATATTTCTGTTTGCACTATTGTGATATTCTGTGTCCATGTGATGGTTGTATTTCTGATTACTTTTGATGTGCATAATGTATGTATGTGGGAGCCATTCTCCAACAACCCTCTCCTGTAACATGGATAAGCTTACCTGTTTCCTCGTATACATTCATATTAAGATAAATAGGTATATTGAGCTGGAGTTGTAATTTGATTTGATTACGAGCATCCAGATTCCCCTTCATACATTCCCTTTATCCATTTTGTGTTCGTGACTCAAGTCTTTTACTTCTCTGTCGTGGGAAAACTTGGAAATCTTTTCACTATTATTTTTATTAGGGAAGAGAAATGTCATTGCCGGTGTTGCTGAAGCCATTAAAGAACATTTTCAAAAGCATCCTCTTGCCATAGTGAATGTTAAAGGCAGAGCCAAAGGGACATCAGTCCAGGAGGTGATTTTCCAACTGGAGGTCTGTATCTGAGAATCTTTTTAAGTGCCTGTATTTGTTTAGATCATGCAAATTGAAGAAAAACATATTTGCTAAACTTAAAAGTTGGTTTAAGTAACTGTTTTTTCCAAACATGTTTCAGCTTTTTTAGAAATCACCTTTTTTTGGAGATTGTTAGTTCGAATATTTACTTCTTTAGAAGTAATTCTTTACTTACTGTATGAAAAAAGTACCTATACTTTGTTTAAGCTTTAGACAATTATGCTCAAACTCTCTTTTATAATTATCCTGTCAGCAAGCAACGGGTGCTGTTCTGGTGTCTCAAGAACCCAGCAAAGTCATACTTTATCGAGGTTGGGGAGCTGGAGAGGAGTTTCCCCAAGCTACTGGAAAGGTGAACAAAGATTCGAAAAATGACTTAGCAGACAGAGAGAGTAATGTTCGACCAGTTATATCTCCTGAGCTCATATCAGCGATCAAACTTGAATGTGGATTGCAATGAATTAATGAACGGCAATCAATCTATAGGAAATCATAGGTTGAAGCATATTTCTAAAGGCAACAAGAAACTTTTATCTAGCCATTTTCCTTTGGGCATTGAGTACTCGGGTAAAGTTCTTTTCACTTACCATTCAAAGAGAGTCTGTTGCGATTACATGTGGGATAATATTCTGTTGTGGACTATTTTTCATGGTACTTGACCCTTGAAAACAAGGCTCTTGGTATCACATGCATGTCGCTGAGAGTGGTAACTTGGGGCTGATTGACTGTCATTGCTCCTCTCTTTCAGGACCCATTGTCTAAAGGAATAAATATTACACATGACAAATGTGGCTAGGTTATCTTTGTCTTTCAGTAAGCACCATTCCCCACCCATGTTTGGGCATGAAGATTGGTAAGATTCTCGGGTGAAACTTTAATGGTAACTCGCTAGCTGTACATTATATGTAATCCATACATGTTTGGGATAACAATTACAACTTCCAACCCTTCATCATTTGTAAATTTTCGAGATGTATGCATGTGTGCATATATATGTTATTGTATTGTGAAAGTCATGCCGGAAAAACTGATCATCTCATTTTAGTGATAGGTGGCAATAATGTTTTTTGAGATCGTTTCTGAATTCTGATTGTTCATATTTTTTTTATATGGGTTGGGGATGTTTGACAAGCTATACAGGCAGGGAATAGGCCAAGATGTCTACTAGTCTTGCATGTTTAGCATGTCAAAAGTACTATCTTTTGATCGATTATATTTCAATTTATTGTACTAAACATATGATTATTATCAAGATTTTAATTTTCATAATTCAAAACTGTGTTATCCTCTTTATTTAAAGGCTTGGTTGTCTTGGAATTATTTATTTTAATTTTTAAAGTTTTTGTATGTTTATGAAAATAGAATATGAAAAAATGAGGGAAAGAAATATACCCGTATAGATTTCACATAATTTGGCTTTCCATATTTTCCAAGTTGGTCAAGTTGAAAACGCGACTAGCTTTGTTGTTCAGGTATTTATAACATAAATATATAAACGTGGATAAAGAAAAGAGTTAACATATTAGTTTTTAATGGATTTAAATTAAGAGCGTGTTTGGGAGTTATTAAAATTGAAAATATAGTCGTTATTGGGTCTCATTTGACAATAATGGCTAGTTTTTCAATTTTAATTCGATTTTAATCTCTACCGAACATGCCCTAAACCTAATGTTTTGTACTGATCTTTTGGTTAAAACTAATTTTGTAGTCAAAGTGGTTTTAGTTCTACAATTTTTTAGGGTTTATAAATTCATTTATATTCTAATTCTTGACATAAAACTAATAATTTGATTTGCCCTTTCATTTTCTAAGGTAGAGTCATCTCACTTCCATCGAACAGGCTGTCGAGCACACTTGGCCAACCCTCAAGGTAGTATGTGTGACTAATTTCATATCAAATACTATGGACCCAAGTGTCTGACAAGATATTTCAAATAGTGGTTTGTAAATTGTGTCCAATATCTTGGGTATGGACACGAGTTTGACTAGACGGTGTTGGTTCCAGTTTGAGACACAACCCGTACCAAGAACACAATATTCAACGGGGAAAACATAAAGAGCACGAGTTTTTTTACCGAAATTTCGGAGGTTCAGTGATCGCTTTAAACATTTAGTCACCCATTAAGAATCCATGACGAGTACGCTCAAATTTTCTAGTACAATCTCAAATGACAAGGCAAAGGGTTTGATTATAAAGATGAATTAATGTCTTTCAACAACTAGCATAAATTAATCAAATTTTCTAGTACAATCTCAAATGACAAGGCAAAGGGTTTGATTATAAAGATGAATTAATGTCTTTCAACAACTAGCATAAATTAATCAACTCACGAAGAGGGGTTTACTGCCGTCAAAGGTTCATATCAATCATCCTCTATACAATAATTTCACTCAAAAAATTATAGAGAATTGAAGACTATGAACACTACAAAAACGGAATTTCAAAAAAGTTGTCAGGGTTACACTCTAGGAGTCATGGAATAATATTGGCTTCGAATCCCATAGCCCCGATGTGGTGAAGAAGACTAGAGGACCACGAGGTTCACGTGTCAACATCGGGGTAGTGGAGAATGAAGATTTGCTCTAACTGAGTAGAACTCTAAATTTATGTGTGTCCCCCAAAATATGAATTCAATGGGCACCATTATCACGTGTCAATCATCAAAGTAAAATCAAGATTTAGTTAATAAAGCGTGTGTCAAAGACGCGTTTTTAACGAATTCAGAATCTTCAATTGGATCAAGCACAACTTGGTCGGGTCATGTATATGGATCAGATCAAACTTGGAGCCATCATCAATTTCTTTGGGGCTCAACAATTTCAGCAACATAAAAATACTTCACAATCAAGCACAACTTGGTCGGGTCATGTATATGCTCTCTTACATGTTACAAAAACAAAAAGAAAATATTAGTAATGTTCAAGTTTAAAAATACTTAAAAGAATCCTAGAATTTTTTTTTATATGTATTGCGGTTGTACCTACATCTGCTGAATTTATTGTAGTTGAAATTTTAACCAACTCTATATCACTTCTTTCAGTTACGTATTAATAAAATGATACTTAACATTAATATGCTTTGTTCTATCACGAAATATAAGATTTTTACTTAAGAAAATAACAATTTGATTATTACAACAAAGTTCCACATCATTTTTCATAAAACTTAATTCATTTAACAAACCTTTCAACATGCAATCCTCCTTTTACTGCTTCGACGGCAGCTGTTGGATTGTGTACCCATATAGTATATTTTGTTATTTTACTGTGATAAAATAATAAATTGTAATTTTATTTATTTATTATTGAACATGCGAATTAAAGTGTCTTAAGATTACTTGTAATAATGTAAGTTAGGTACATGCGTTGAGAAGTACAATGTGACACAACTTATATTTTGATCATAAATAATTTATTCACAACCAATGCATAAGGGTGGCACCTTGTACTGGAAGGTTGTAGTGTTGAACGATTTACAATTCGGGTTTGTTATTTGTTCTTATCACAAAAATAGTAAATGTGACACTAGTACACTTGGAATGTATTGAACGGACCAAGTGTCACTTTAATTCTATAGCATGATTTTGCGGAGAATTAAATTCAACTTGATCATCTTTTGTATCATCTAAATCCCTTGATAGTGTTATATATATCTTTTTTGTGATTTTAATGGTACTTTGGTTTACCAATAGATAAGATCAATTTGATTGATAAAATATGTTGGTGAGTTGGAAACTTAAGAATAAGCGAAATAGAAAACATGAATTCCTGTCACGAGTCGTCGCCCTGAGAAATGGGTAGGGTGGCTACTTAAATATTTTTTGTTGAGCGGTTAAAATCCGAACTCAGCGTTTAACGACGGCTAAATTTCGACATGTGATTAGTTTATAGGACTGCTGAAGAAACCGGTACTTATGTAAGTGAGTATAATTAGAGGGGGGAAATTGTCATTTATGCTCGTAATTAATTATCGAATCTCGAATAGGATAAAATATATATACGACATGTCAGATAAAAGTATTACAGATTTATACGCTTCTATGATCTTATATATTACAAGAGTTCAGTCTTTTACCTTTACAAAGAATAAAAAAAAAAGACCAATAATTAGAATATATGTTCTGAGTTATGTCCGATTAAGTCCATATTGTAGCTCTATAAAGTATTAAAACTTAATTGCAATTATTGTAGGCTTACTTGTAATTACAATAAAGTTTTTTACTAGTTGTAATCGCTATAAAAGTTGTAAACTTAATTGTAATTGTAATTGACGTTCTAGGACTACACATGTAATTAAATGTAAACTAAATATTGGATGTGGACTTTAATTAAAACTCATATTTGAATTGTAATTAAAACTCTTATTTGAGATTGAAACTATTATTGTAAATGGACTGGAATATCTTTATCTCTATAAAATGGTACTTTAAGTTAGTGAATATAATTGGAGGGATAGTTGGTCATTTATGGTCGTACCTAATTATCAAATCTTGAATGGGGATAAAATGCATATACGGCAAGTCAGAGAAAAGTATTATAGATTTATACGCTTTTATATATTACAAGAGTTCAGTCTTTTACCTTTTTGTGAAAAAAATAAAGACTAATAATTAGAACAAGTGGTCTAGGGTTATGTCCGATTAAGTTCCTATTGTAGCTCTATAAAGTATTTGGACTTAATTGCAATTTTTATAAAAGTTTTGGGCTTAACTGTATTTACAATCAAGATTTTTACTTAGTTATAATCGCTATAAAAATTGTAAACTTAATTACAATTGTAATTGAAGTTTTAGGACTACACATGTAGTTAAATATAAACTAATTGGATGTGGACTTTAATTAAAACTTCTATTGGAATTGTAATTAAGACTCCTATTTAAAATTGAAATTATTATTGTAGATGGATTGGAATATCTTTCTCTCTCTAAATAGAAATTAGATGGACTAAAAATTCAAAAACAATCATAATACAGTAATTTCATGGTGTTCAAATTGGAGAGAGAAAATGTGAGAAAAATTATTTTTCTTATTGTCCAATCCAAAAATTAGTTTCTTAATTTAATTAAAAGTGGCCCACCCACCTATGTAGTCTCGACTTTGAAAAACATCATAGAAGACTTGGAGGTTTGGATCATCAAGTTTTTTGAATTAAAAGGTTGGGAGTTCGTAATTCAGAATTAATTCAATAACTAACCATCAAATCTAGGTAAATATTGAAATCCATAATTCTTGATTTAACATACGTGTGAACATCTAGACGATTTTATTTATTAAATTAAAGATTTTTTAATTTTTGGATAATTCTGCTTCCGCATTTCAACTGGTATCAGAGCAATGTAGATAATTCACGTGCTCGTAATTTCTAAATCTTGATTGCATATTCTAATTGAGCAATATCTAGGAATAATTTATTATATATTGATTGAATGATTTTAAACTGTGATTCAATTATTTGTGGTCAAGTATAATTCGTTATTTCAAGTGTGTGACAAGATAGGTAGACTACGACTCCATCTTGATTTAATTTTCTTTTCAATTAGAGTCAAAATTGTAAGCCTACGGGATATAGGATCTATGTAATTTGAAATTCATGTAATTGTTCGGTCTTGTAAATTGATTAAAGATCGAGAGGATGAAAGAGCAATCAAGAATTTACAGCAGCAAAAAAATTCTATTTAATTCATTTGGTGACAACATCAAACTGTTGCTTCCTAGCAGCAGCAATTGATCTATTGCTGCTGGATCAGCAGCAATTGTTGTTGATCTGATCCAGCAGCAATTGTTGTTGATCTGGGCAGCAAGCAGCAATTTGCTGTCGCCCGTGGTAGCAGCTTGATGCTATTGTCCGGGCAGCAGTTTGCTATGTTTGGCATCGTAAATCCATCTGGGTCTGTTTTTGTACGGACTATGTCAAATCTAAATAAGTCGGGTTTGGAATTAATTATTTTTTACAGATACGGTGATAGAGTCCTATTGTTGTTTGGATTTGCTACTGTTGGATCCTTAAAAAAATTTGGACTTCAAATTTAGATTAAATATTAGGCTTACATTTAATTCGTTTTTAATTTAATTCTTGAGTTGTTTTTGGATCACAAATAATTGTTAATTTATCAAATAATTTAAACTATTGTTTGAAATATTATCGTTCTTGATATCATGACATATAGATTTATTTTTTACAGCACTCGTGATACTATGAATATGATGCATATCATTAAACACTGATTTTTCTTTGATTAATTTAATTTAGATTAAATTTCTTTGGATAGAAAAACTGTAATAATTGAATTGTATGTTATTTGATTAATATAAACAATTGGTAATTATTTAATATAAAATTCATTATTTAAAAATATTGAGCGGGAGAGGGTATTTATTTAAATAAAAACTTTTGGTCTCATTTGGTCAATCCATAAGTAAAGTAACACATTTGCCTTGTGCCGACAATGCAACGGACTCTCTATAGGAGGGCTGCGCAATTCGAGTTACTTAATTGGATTTCTTTATAATAAGATCGTTTGGATACAATATAATTTGTGATTATCTTATAAACGACGAAATTATTTTCATGTACCTAGAGATTGGGACAAATATTATACACTCAAATCAAGATCATCTACGACCTTCTATAGAGACTCTTGTTTATGATTTTGGTGACCAAATAAAACGATACTAGACTTGTATAGACTTTTGTCGTCATACATGATTTGTCTAGTATGAGGATCTCAATTTGATCAGTAGACACGGTGACTTTTCCTATAGAGGGACATGTTGGGTTACAAGGATGAAGTAGTCATTGCATTATTGTAGTTGATGGATCTACATGTGCATTCGTGCATCATATGCTAAATTTTTATTTTCTGTTTAAATTTAATATGCAATGTACAATTATTTTTATAGGAAATATCACTTGGCCCAGTTTTTCGTTCTAAAACAAAATCAACTAATCTGGAAAATTATGTGGATTGGAAAGGTAATTTGATATTTGCGCTGAATGTGGAAAAACTTGTGTTTGAGAGATATACTGATTTAAGACCATGTGACAAGTCTAAAAGGCTGGATATGTTGAGTGGGAGAGTGGAAACAAGGTGACTCCTTTTACATTTTGACTTTGGTGTCAAACATATTATAACAAAAGGCTTGAAAGTCAGATTGCCTCAAATGACATACTATAGACCCTTCAGGAATCAGGGCATGTTTGGTCATTGTAGTAGGAAGACTCTGTTGAAGCCATTTGTACCTTATAGAACATCTGCATGAAATCAAGAGTGCCTATGAAAGCATTAATTTGATTTCTATTTTCTATTTAATAAGATAAGGTTATTTTGTAAATTCTACGCATGATGCACTTTATATTTTAAAGAATAAAGCTCCTCTTTATCTTGATATTTGATGAATGGTCTTTATATTTTAAATTGTACGATAAATGAAATAAATCTTACTTCTGTAAACTATAAATAAAATTCATATCATACTAGTAATATACATATTTGGCATCTTATACTTGGATATAATAACCGTAACGAGATATAAAAACTGACTAGAGATGGCCCGCTTAACATACTTAAGGTCGAACCATTGCCAGTTCGTGTTTCTTGTTTGGAATTTAAAAAGACCAATAGATCCTTTTTTTATTATCAAAAGGACAGAACCAAAGATGTATTGGAACTAGGTCATTCTAATACATGGAACGTATGAATACACTTAAGAAAGGTGACTATGAGTATTTCTTTATAAATGACTACTCTAGCTTTCAATACATTTAACTAATGGCTTGAAAGTCAAATCCTTTTGAGAAATCAAAAGAGTATTAGACTAAGATCGATAAAATTTGGGTAAGAGTATTATGACACTTCAATCTGATCGAGACAACGAATACCTCTCAGGAAAATTCAAGGACAACTTAACAGAAAATGGTATTAGTCCTTAATTGGATATGCCCGTACACCCCGAAGAATGGAGTTTTAGAAAGAAGAAACACGAAATTGTTAGATATGGTTAGGTCAATGAAGAGCCTCACAACTCTACCTATCTCATTTTGGGATATTCACTGGAAACAATTGGATATATTCTTAACTTAGTTCCTTCTAAGTTTATTCTCAAGATTGTCCAGAAATTTTAGAATGGATTCAAGTTTTGCTTGCATCATATCCAAATTTAGGGGGTCCAACTCAGGTGCTGAAAGGGAATGCAGAAAATTTGGAGTCTAAGTTAGAGATATGCCTGTTTTGTAGGATACCCTAAAGATACCGAGGGATAATTTTATGGTCATTTAGATATGAAGGTCACAAATGCAACCTTCCCGGAGGATGAGTATATTAATAAACGTCAGTCTAAGAGTAAGGTCTGTTGGAAGAAATGACTGGGAAAGATTCCATCACCATCAATTTCGAAACATAACCTAGGGATAGACATCCTATAGTGTCAATTATACCTGGTCAACGTGATCTAATTAGGTGATATGAATTGTCATTTGATCTTATAGATCAAAGAAAGTTGAAGGTAATGAAAAGGTAATAGCATTACTTAACGGTAACGCCAGCAATGTGAAAATATTACAGTCTAAGATCAATTGCCCCTTAGACAAAGCCGAATGATTATCAGTTCACCTTCAAGGTACTTGTTGAGTAGAGAGTTCAATCTAGTGATCTCCTTGGTACAAGGTGATTATCTGACTTCATTTGTGAGGTTATGGATGCAGCGATCTATTTATGGATCAAAGTAGACGTCTAAATCTTGAAATAAGGTATTCGATAAAGTGATTAAGACATATGATTTTAATCAGAACTTTGATAAACCATGTGTCTATAAGGAGATAAATGACCCAAAAAAAAATCCAGTGCTTATGTAGATGATATTCTGCTCATTAAAAAATAATGTGAGTGCATTATCATCTACTAAAGCGTGATTAGCCCAACAATTTCATATGAAGGACTTAGTAAAGCTGGATATGTTCTAGATTTTAGATCTTAAAGAGATCAAAAGAACAAGATGATGGTTTTGTCCTCACATGTTGACAAGATACTCGTCAATTTGCTATGCAAAATTTTGCCATTCAAACAGCGAATCCAACTCTCTAAAGATTAGTCCCCTAAGACTCCTAAAGAGATTAAGTACATGAGTAGGATACCTAATGTGTTGGCAATGGGCAGTCTCATGTATGCTATGCTGTATAATAGACATGACATTTATCATATTGTTGATGTAGTGAGTTCCTAGGATCGAAACATTGAATGGCGATAAAGCATATCATTTAGTACCTACAGAGAACAAGGAATTATATGCTCTTCACTAGATCTTGTTTCAATGGGTTAAAGTATTCTGACTTCCAGAGTGATGAAGATTGTCACAGGTCTAGATCAATATCATTGTTTACACTTGATGGTAGGGCTATTATTTGGAGAAGTATCAAGCAATTATGCATTGCTAATTCCACCATTGATGTTGAGTATTTGGCAACTTGTAAAACTACTAAATTGGTTGTATGACCAGAAATTCTAACGGACATCAAGGTGGTGCTTGCATCTGCACAACCCTTTACATTGTATTGGGATAACAGTGGAACTGTAGCGTATGTTAAGAACCAAGAGTCATCAGAGATGTACAACATTAAATGGAAATACCATCTCTTAAGGAAGATAGTTTGTTGAGAAAATGTGGTTGTCGATAAGATTCTTATTTGGATAACCTTGTAGACTCGTTTACTAAAAGCTTGTGGACTAAGGTTTTTGAGAGACATCTACAAGACATAAGGTTGCAAGACTATGTGAGTTAAGAGTATTGTTTCCACGAGAAATAATGTCCAATTTGTTGTTCAATAGTTTTATCAAATTCGAAATGTAGCGACAAAAGATAATTATGTTTTGTTATTTATACTAATTTCTACTCTAAGAAAATATATAAATATGATGTTTTTTTTTAATATGTGAATGCTTGTATTGGAATCATGAATCATCATATTTCTATCTATTTCAATTCTCAATAATTAATCTAATAAATTCATGCATTTTTAACACATATACTCTAGAGCAAGTGGGAGATTTGTTGGGTTGTATGTCCATATAGTATATTTTGATGTGTTAAAATAATAATTTGTAATAAATAAATTCTGATTTTGTTTACTTATTGCATTTATTTATTGTTGAGCATACAAATTAAAGTTCCTTATGATCACTAGTGATAATATAAATTGTGTATTTGCGTTGAGAAATATAGTGTGACACAACTTATATTTTGGATATAAATAATTTGTTCACAACCAATGTATAAGGGTTGGCATTTTGTACTAGAAGGTTGTAGTGTTGATCGATTCACTATTTGGGTTTGTGATTTGTCTTTATCGTAGAAATAGTTAAAGCTGACATTAGTACACTTCAAGTGTATTAAATGGACCATGTGTCGAGTTTAGTTCTATAACATGACTGTGCGGAGAATTAAATTCCATTTGATTGTGTATTTTATCTAAATCCCTTAACAAAATTATGTATATATTTTCGTGATTTTAATGGTTCTTTAATTCACCGATGGGTGAGATCAATTTGATTGATCAAATATCTCAGTAAGTTGAAAACTTGAGAACGAGCAAAGTAGAGCACATGAATTTGTGTCAGGAACTATTGCCCTAAAAAGTAGGTAGAGTGGCTACTTAAATATTTTTTATTGAACAATTAAAATCTGAACTCAGTGTTTAGCGATAGCTAAACTTCGACGTCTATAATGTGTTCACAAGACCGTTGAAGAAAATGATACTTAAGTTAGTGAGTATAATTAGATAGCAAAATGATCATTTATGCTCGTTCCTAATTATCGAATCTCGGACAGGGATAAAATACATATATGATAGGTTAGAGGAAAGTATTACAAATTTATTAGCTTTTGAGATCTTATATATTCCAAGAGTTCATTTTTTTGCATTTTTTCAAAAAAGAAAAGACTAATAATTAGATTGTGTGATCTATAGTAATTATTGGAGCTTGGATAATATATGTCTGATCATGTCCATATGGTAACTCTATAAAGTATTGGACTAAATTGTAATTATTATACAAGTTTTGGGCTTAATTGTAATTGCTATAAAAGTTGAAAACATAATTATAATTATAATTGAAGTTTTAGGACTACACATGTAATTAAATGTAAATTAATTGGATGTAGACTTTAATTAAAATTTCTATTTGGATTTTAATTAAAACTCCTATTTGAAATTGGAATTGTTATTGTACATGGATTTTTACATCTTTATTTCTATAAATAGGGATTAGATGGATATAGAAATCCTAAAACAATCATAATACAATAATTCCATAGTGTTCAAATTGGAGACGGAGGTCCAAGATTTAGTTTGTTGATTTAATTAAAAGAAGGACCCTACCTACCAGTGTTGTCTCGACTTTGGAGAATACCGTAGAAGACTTGAAGTTTGGAGCATCAAATTCTTGAAATTAAAATGGCTAAAAGTTTGTGATTCAGAATTGATCATCGAATTTAGATAAATATTTGAATCCTTAATTCTTAATATAACATACACGTGAACATCTAGACAAATTTTTTTTATTAAATTAAAAAAATTAATTTATGGGTAATTCTGCCGCATTCCAACATGTATTCTACCTCAATTGAAGATAATGCAACTAACTTTTGGAAGTTGTGATTTCCAACTAATGCATGTTCCATTTATAACAAATATACATATGTAGAAGTAGATTTCTTATTATCTGAGTTTTAAGCAAAATCGGAATCTATATATACTATCAGATTACGTCTATTTTTACTAGTTTTGAACATCAGTCCTAAGTGTTGTGTTCATTTAAGATACCTAATCAATTTTATCATTGCTTCCCAATGAAGTTCACCTGAAATAACTGATAAATCTAATCAATATACTAACAACATATGCAATATAATGTTTAGTGCAAATAATAACATACATAACAAATCCAACAACATTAACATAAGGCACATTTACCATTCTATTCATTTCTTCTTCAGAGTTATGTGATTGTTCAGAGTCTCATATAACCAAATAAAGGAAAACTAATAACTATAATCATGAAGTGAATTTTCCTTTTTAACAACTTTTTCAGTATAAAAATCATGTATGAAAATAGTTTTCCATTTACTCAATCCCTCTTTTATTTCATTCCCAATATCTTTCTAACAAGACCTAAATCTTTTATTTCAAGTTCTGATTTTAACTTTACTTTAATGGAATTAAGTGTAACAGAATTATGTCTAGCCAAAAGCATATCTTCTACATATAAAAGCAAATAAAAGAATTGAGATTTTTCATCTCTTTTATAATAGAAACAGGAATCATATCACTTTTCTTAAAATTTAGACCATAAATATAAGAGTCAAATATTTCATGCTATTGTCTCTGTGCCTGTTTTAAATCATATGATGACCTATTGGAAGAGGTGAAGCTAAGAAGATGCTTTTGTAGGTTTAAAGGCTAGTTATTTCTGAAATCATGAGCTGCAACAGATCGTGGCACCTCGTTTCGACAATGGAAGCTCGACCTCTACAAGGCAGCTCAGTTGAGGTGACGACATCACTTCAACTACTATTTGATAGCCTCGGTTAGACCAGGTAGGCTGATAATGTGAAAGGGGTTTGTGGTAGCATGTTGCTAACACCACGTGGTTAGTGGTTAGAGCCACGTAGAATGAGGTGTAACTACATTTCCAATCGGACAAATTTGGTAAAAGTCGAGAAGTGGTTTCGAG
>CAIGRS010041410.1:0-10959 GCA_903798395.1 Fraxinus floribunda | reverse complement strand
AAGGTTTTCTATTGAATAAGTTTTGATAAATAAGATTTAATTAGTGATGTCTCCAAAAATAATAAAAAATCAGTCAACACTATTACGTAGTTAATTATAGGCACGTGCCTCTTACTAGTATTTTAAAAAGACTGGGAAGTGATCCAAATTTTGAAAAACCACGAGATTCTAGACTACATTCTCATATTTTCCAATGTAATAGTAGTTCATCACTAACTTGTTCAGCTGCTCTCCTAGAAAACACATCACACTTATTTACTTAGCCTATGTTTGAACCTATAAACTGTTCATAAACTCTCGAGATACATTTTATCCACCCATTTCGGGGACAACAAGTACTATACACATCCACCATTCATTTCTATCTATTAATAATTTAAATTGTTGTAAACACTTCCCAAACATGCTTTTAATGTAATGTGTGCAAATTTTCTGTTTTTATTGGAGTTTATAATATGGTGTATTACTAATTTGGATGGATATGCCTAGATAAAAAACATTCTTTTCCCTGTATGCTTGTTTTGCGATTTCCCATCACTCTCGGTACTTGAGAAATAGAATACAAAAATTGTTCGTGCTTGATCTGTCTTGGAGTGCTTTTGCGCAAAAATTGGTTACTCAGTAGAATAAGTAATTGATAATGTGCAGGGAGATTTAAGTTGCTTAGGCGTACATCCTATGGACGGCGATATTGGTATCATTGGACGTAAGTACATATTTCTGTGTACATAATGATATAATCATTCGTCTTTGTCTGTTACTTCCCCTTTTGTTCCTCTCTCTTTTGGCACACATAAAACACCAGGTAGGAGCATTTATCTCACAATTGACAATCAATAGATATGTAACATTATGCATAATAACATTTCTTTCAAAAATTACATTTCATGCAGAAAACTTCCTGATGGGTTACCGCATGGTTTTTGATTGGGAGAAGTTGAAGCTGGGTTGGTCTAATTCTAACTGTAAGTAAATTTTGCATATTTGATTCTCTTAACAGTTGTTTTATAAAAAGAGGAAAATATTAGGAATTAGGTGGCGATTGTTGCCTTCCATAAGATATATAAATGGATAATCTTGAAATTCACCATCTTTCACATACGTTCAATGACTTGTATAAGTGGACCTGAAATGACATATTCTAGTATCAAATGCATTGTGAAAGATTATGATTACCATAGTGACGTGGAAGAAAAAGAATCGAAGACAATGAGAATGGTTATTATAAAATTATTAGAAACTAACCTAGCTTGCGTATTGAATTATAACCCGGACCGGTGAACTGGCAAACTGGGAGTCTGGCCTGTCCGCTTGACACTTGACAGTGTTAGATCAATTTGCAAGCGAACCGATCAAACCTGGGCTGTTTGGAATAAAGAAAGCATCCTGTTCGGATGAACCGGGCAGGTTTTTTGCAGTCTTTTTAAAAAGCCTAAACTGTGGCTTGAACCTTGGAACTCAAGGTAAATGAGGCCGCCACCACTACGCTAAGAATGTTATTCTTACCTGAAGGTCTAAAAAATAAATGAATATATTTTAACATCAACATACTTAACAATATAGGAAAAAGAAAAATCATTTCTTAACCTTTAAACACTTGTAAAAATAATAATCATAATTTTTACTAATTATTTAATTATCAAATATATGTTTTTAACCAAGACTTCAAAAGTTGGTTACATTTATTCCTCAAATTTCTATTTAAATATTATTTTTGTTAGGATTTTGACCTGTTAATGATCCACCGGTTCAACTAGAGACCTCACGAGGTCGGAAACTATGATTGAAACTCTACAATAAGTGCTCTAAATCATGAATCTATTTTATTCATAATACACGTCAAATGTACTTGCCTATGATTTATACATATTGGATGTACTAGATCTAATATTCATGTATAGAATGCTCCTACTACTAATATAATTATATAAATAGGACTCTTAGGTCTATTTCAACTTTCAAGTAATAAGCAAAGCAACTAATTAAAGAATACACTTTTTTTCAGGAGAATGAACTTCTTCTTTTGTAGTGTTCTTATAAATGTGTTTGCGGTTATGGCTGCTTGATTTATTTGAGAGTACACCTTTGCTTCTAATAAATATATGACTAATATTTAATGAAAGTTATTACAAGATGCGGTGAAGTAAAATCATTATTTGCTGTCCAGTTTTAATTATAGATGATCTTATTATTGAGTAAAAATAATTCTTGTGTCCACAGGTCAAGACATTGGTGACAGCCAGGAAGTCCACCCGACACCTCCCCCAAGCAGTGCGTCGCCAAAATCTTTGCCAATAATCGAACAACAGCGCCCCGCCAGTGGGCACGCTGTGCCCCCTGCTGTTGCTGGTCAAGCTCCTCCAAAACCCTCTGCAGCCTCTCCTCTTTCCTCTCGGCATCATTATGGTGTTACAAGTCTGCTTCTGTTCGTATGGGCTGTATGTGTAATTTAACCAATAAACTTTACAATTAGTATGTCTATTTGTATATCTTTTGATTGATCTCTTGTATCTAAATCAGGTCAATAGAGTATTTTGGTCTGTTGTTACAGTTGACGTTGGATGATTTTCTACAGTAAAGTCTACAGCTATCTGCTGCTTTGTGTCTAATTGTTGTCATATCTCATGTGAACTGCCATTCATAACTTAATCGACTTTTTGTCTTTGCATCGATGTTGGAAATGGATTTTGGAAGATCAAAAGTAGCATATATAAAAGCCTTGTGCGGAAAAGAGAAAAAGAGAATTCCTCGATGCATTGGGATAAGAATTTTGACTATTGCATACAAGTGAGGTCCATAAATTGTTCAACTTACAATGGAGAAGTGGGTATTGTGAATTTTTCAAAATGTGTGGATAAAATGGGGCTGAGTATTTATACACATATTTTATAAAGCATCAGCTTTCGAGGTTGTGGCTAGTAATGCTATTTTTCTTTTGAAGGAAAAAAGGAACATGATTCCCACATCAGGAATGATTTCCTACTCATGGTGTGTATAAGTTATATTGTTCATTGTTGATGTGGCGTTGTCACGTCAATGGTCAAGTCTACAATTTTTGACAATTTAACGTTGAATTGTAAAAAATTGTAGGATTGTTCGCTAATGTAGTGACCACGTTTGCAGTGGGCAAGATAACCCGTATCCATGGATAGAAGATTATTTCTATCCCATACATGTATGGAAATGACCATAACATAAAAGTCCATCAATTTGATGCTGCATAGGGGGAGTCAATTATACAGGCTTATGGAATAATTATGTGAAAAGGCTGGATGTTAAGAAGACTTGGTGAGCATGTCAAGTCGGGTAACATAAGAAATGAGAAAGGTGACATAGATTGAGGATAAATTTAAAGAATTATGACTTAGTTGGTCGGGATAGTTTTGTGTAGATTTAAAGAGATTTCGTATGTAAGGACACAATCTCAATAAGGCATGTAGAGAAAAGAGAGAAACTAAAGTTGAATTTTGTGGTTGCTAAGGATGTGGTTGTTTCATATTTTGAACGGATCAACGAAAAAAGATTTATATAATCGACCTTGAATGAACAAGGTTTGATTTTTCACGGTACTAAATTTGTTATCATAATTATCTTAGACAAATAATCTTGTATGGAGCCATTTGGATATTCTATTAGTATTTAGACCATGTGCTATGGACTCCAAGGATAAAGGCTATAGGGCTTTTTTTTTTTCTTCCAATGCAAACCCGTCAAGTGTTTTTTATGTCAAATTTCTATTGAAAATGCGTGTACTTATAGCATTGTTCACTCCAGCCTTCGTCGATTTAGACACGAATTCTTCTTTTCATTTTCTTATTTTTTTTAATTTTCTCATTTCTTATTCAATGTATTCATGTTCTTCAAATATTAATCAAAGGTAAACATATAAACATTTTATTATTATTATTTTTTTTGCTTGTTCTTAATAAATTTAAAATCGAGTTACATGCATTTTTGTAGTCATTCCGTTTAATTTAGATTTTGTATCAATTTATTCAAGTATGGATTAATGTTTTGAGGGTCCCATTTCTTGTCAGTCGACACGATAAAATTAATCAAAACTTAATCATGCACTTAACTTTAAATCATCATGATTATACAATCATATCATTAAATTGATAAATCCGACCAGGATAGGCTTCTTAGGATCTTTAAATAATCTAATGTTTCGTGCTGCGATAGAGACCCCATTAATTTTTTTGGAAACTTGCAAATGCAATTCATACAACTGTCTGGTATTTGGACAAAATATTTGTGAATGCACTATTTTCAGGGGCCTTTGGTGGGTACCCCCCTTGTGTGTCGTGGAACTTGGGCAATTTCTCTATCGTCAAAATTCTGAATATATCATGTAGTCATATAGAAATACTTGTCCATTGTTCTATTTGGGATTAATTTTAGATTGCTAACTTTTAATTGTCGAAGAATCGGAAGTTCTTTTAAGCGTTTTGGTCGAATTTTTAGAACGGACAAAAAAGTAGGGGTTGTTATCTTTGTGTGTCAGTTTTGTGTTTTGAGTTTTGAATTCGTTTTGTGTTTTGTGCTTTGAGTGTCCATTTTGAGATTGTTGAAATTGTGTTCTTTTTGACATTTTGAAAACACCCAAACGCGTTTTGAATTTTTTTTGTAACTTGTTTTCAGAAACGCGTTTTCGAAAATAGGAAAGAGAACACGTTTTCATTGTTTTGAAAAATCGAAAACAGAAAACGACTTGAAAACGGTAAAGAGAACATGCCAGTAGCTTTTCGAATTTTGTTTTTAAATCTTTTCACTTATTTATAATTGGAAAATTAATTTTAGCCCTAATTAATTAAAGTAATTCCTTTTATTTCATAGATTTATTAGTATTTCAATACTAAAACTTCTCCCATTCTATGCATAGTTCACATTAAAGATAACTTTTTACAGCATGTGAGATTTTTTCTTATTGTATGAAAATAGAGAAATTGAGAACATTAAATTACTCTATCGATATTTTGTCATTTTGGATGATTGAAAGTAGCATATGTAAAAGCCCTTGTGCTGAAAAGAGAAAATAAAAAGGAAAAAAGAAAATTCCTTGATAGATTGGGACAAGAATGACGGAATCTCTTGGTAGCTAAGTTATGAAATGAAGTTAAAATGGTGTAATGATATGATTCAAAGTCTTGGGCATTTTAGGGTTGTGGCTCTTAATGCTTTTTATAGATTTGAAGGAAAAGGAACTTGATTCCACGCATGCATATTCAGAATTAGATAACCCTTATTTTATATCAGAACAATAAAATGTCGGTAAGAAAATAAAGACACAAAGAGCACGCAATAATTATATAGACGATTAGATTCGTTTCAATATGAGTCTACGCCCTCGTCTTGCGTTGATTAACTATGATGAAAAGAAGTTTATAAGAGAAAAATCGGGCAAACCATATTTTTTCTAACCTTTCTCTTTCAATGATTATAACATTAATGACGATTCTCTATTTATTAAAAAAAAAAACTAGGGTAAAATCGAAATTCCTAAACTATCCTTAAAATGAAATTTTGATCAGGGACCAACGCCCTCGACAGTGGCTTCCTACCCCTTATAGTGACTACACGATCATAACATGACTCGTGTTCCAATTTCGCGTAGTAATAATAATTAGGCTCCACAATTTAATAACGTGGATAACTGATCATCATAACATAAAAGCCTATTTTATTAGATTTTGGTGCATGTGGAAGTCAAACAATTTGGCTATTGCTTTAGGTCCTTTTGTCTTTATGGAATATCAAAGCGAAAAAAGGCAGCATGTTCAAGTTGGTCAAATAGTGGATATGAATATTCTTGATCTATTTCAACTTGTTTATGCAGGAACCTATCGTTGCATGAAGCAAACTCTTGAGATTTTTGGGGACCGGTAATCTGTTTTATTGCATTTTTAGCATACATATTCTCTCTCTGACGATGACTTGGTTGGGACAAGATTTGTCGAGTAATAAAAAAAAATCTTTTTGTAAGATAGACACGATCCGAATAGAACATGTTAGAAAGATGGATTGCTAAGGATTAGTTGCTTAGATCTTTTAGTCGACTCTGAGATTATTGAAAAGACAGGACTCATTTTTGAATTGATTTGATTGTTTAAACGATTAATTTCTTATGAAGCTTTTCGAATATTCTATCGGTAGTTTAGATCGTGTGATATGTTACCACTGGATAAAGGGTATAGGGCCATCATGTGTATGGCCAAAGTGTGTTGCTCTACACAATGGATCTCCTTTTGAAATATGCTGCCTTCGTCGATTGAGACGCGAATCCTTCTTTTTATTATCTGCTAGTTTTCTATTTTCTTGTTCAATTATTATTTGTTCAATAAAACAAAAATATATCGAATCACATCCTTTGTCGATACAACAGAATATAAGAGTACACCATTAATCTATGGAAAATTGCATATGCAATTCATCCAAATGGGAACAAACCACTTTTATCAACGGTTATATGTACTATTTTCTCAATAAATTTAGATCGGCATTTCCATTTTTGTCAAAATTCTGAAAGCTATTAATCAACGAGTGTATCGAAACATGATTGTTCGACGCCACAAACACAAAAAATCCCACATCATTTCCTTCATTCATGCCTCGAATACCACAATCAATTATTCGTGACGAGAATAATTTATTAAGGAATGCAATTATGTACATTGTATGATTTATAGAATTCAAGAATATATTATATTATAAACCTTACGACACTTATATCAATCAGGGACACGTACGAGAAAAATAATAAATTTCATATTATCCAATTTTACCTACCTATATTATGGATATGGTCGGTTAATATGTAGCCATAGATAACATAAGATCCTCCTTAATTTGGTCAATACAATTTGTGCTATTCTTTCCTTCTGGGTCAAATTGGCACTAGTTGTTTAGAGATTGATATTTTCTCTTCTAATTAAACATTTTAATTTAAATCTTTCGAAAATTAAGGGACGGTTCTCTTCGTTTTTCAGTTTTTAAATTTGAGTTTTGAATTTATTTTGGATTTTGAGTTTTGAGCGTCCATTTTGAGATTGCTAAAAACGCGTGTTTTTTGTCATTTTGAGAAATTATTTTCAAAAATAAAAAATTGAAGTTTTGGTTTGATTTTAACTGAAAACAACCAAAATGTCTTTTTTGACGTTTTCCGTTTTCATTGTAAATTTTAAACTTGTTTTTGGAAATTCGTTTTTGAAAATAAGTAAGTAAACACGTTTTTAGTGTTTTTGCAAACTGAAAATTGAAATTGGTCTGAAAATAGCAAATAGAACAAGCCACATTAATTGACTAGGGTTTCTGAATTTCTAAATGAATTATAAACCAAGCCCATGTTTGGCGTAGTTAAAATCAGATTTTTTTGTAAATTTTTGAAAAATTATGAATTTTATAAAAGTGTTGTTAAAATTAATTGTTGACTCTAACTTAAATTCCTAACAAACTTTTAATCTGCACCAAGGTTAATTATCAACCTATATGTCTAAATTCCAGTATTGTCATGAATATTTTGTCTAAGATTTTATAAAAATATCATAATATTTATATTTGTATTTTATGAATAACATAAAATTACTTTAATTAATATAATATGGAAATAATCTCAAAATTAAAAATTGAAAACTATTCACGTTCTGAATTGCTGCCACTTGTCCAAGAAGCCATGTTTTATGGCCTTGATTTATTCTTTATGACCCCCACCACCCCCAATCAAACCAAAGCCAAATAATTCACAAATGGACAAATGCATGTAAACATCAAACCTTCAAAATTTCTGAGTTTTGCAAGTTATTAACTGATCCATTAGAATTTTTATTTCCAAGTGGACACTCTATGCACCCTAGATTTCTACACATGCCACGTGTCAAAAGGATCTCCTGCAACGTGGCAGCAAATTGACGTTATCCGAATCTTGATCAAGAATCATGCAACCATTTTTTATGGAACCTTTTTGACACAAAATGTTTAAAGGTCATTTTCTAAGGTTTAATTAATTCATTAACAGTCTTGACTCTCGACCTTTTGCGTTCCCCAAGTATGAAATTCTACTATAAAAATGTGTTTTGAGATCAAGAAACATTCAAAATTAGAGAATTTGTCATGGGTTTATTAATATGATATTGATAGACAGTTTGCATTTAAGTTTGTAACTCGATACAAGCAATTAAGAAGAATGTTGAGAATTATGAATCTTAATTCTATCATCGAGAATAATAAAATCACATAAAGAAAATAAACAGAAGAACGTGTAAGATTTATTATGTTCGCTTAAATGTGATAGTACATCATGATCATGTTATGTTGCTACAGTAATTCATTATGCTGAAAATAAGTTTACAAGAGAAAATCATACATACTATCTTTTGTAACCTTTCTCTATTTTTTTATGATAATTCAAAACCCTAATGACGGCTCCGTATTTATGTTCATATTTTGTTCAACTAAAAATTTAGATTAAAATTTAAGTCAAAATCAATAATTCATTTTAATCAAAAATTTTACGAGGCTCACAACTTTTCAACCGCACGTTCCATCAGCTTTTATCAAAATTTATTAAAATTCTTATTTTTATCTAAACTAACAGAGGCTATAAAACAAATTAAGTTAAAGTCGAAATTACAAGTGTGAAATTTCTAAACTCTTCTTCATGAAATTTTGGTAGGAGTGGACCCCAGAAGGAGCTTCTTGCCCCCCTTCCAACTTCACAACAACCTCACCGTGAAGATCAATCTGCGTACTGACTCTGCAATAATTAAAATCCACAACATAAAATTAATCCCATAAGAAGTTTCTTGCTGTTTCTAGGCTTATTATACTGCTCCACTCCATTATTTACAGATTATCCCCTTCGATATTTTTTTCTCCTACAATTATATTTATGTTTGGTGGGGATTAACATTAAATTTTTAGTATACTTTGATAAAAGTTAATTACATATGTGGCTAAAAAATTATGAATCTTATAAAATATATAATTAAAATTAATTTTTAAATTTGACTTTAATAAAAAAATTAATTTTAATTCCCACCGAACATCGCATGCAACACGCAAACACGTGTATATATACACATCCCCATTCCTTCAAGACAACAAAAGGAAAACTCTCTTCACATTTCTCTCTATAACTCTAAAAAAAATCAAGAAAGAAAAGGTTGATTACTACTTACAGTCTTTTTCTTCAATCATAGTGAAAGTAGAGAGTAGGGTTTGTCTTGTTTTCTCATTCGATCAAATTTGTTTCAGCTTCTTCAAGTTTTAACTCAGACAAAAAGTTTTCAGACAGAACAAAGAAGAAGATGGGGGTTTCAGGGACCATGGAGTACTTGTCTGATCTGCTTAGCAGTGCTAAAAAGGGTAAGAAAAGGAAGCAGATGAACACTGTATCTCTCAAAGTCAGAATGGATTGTGAAGGCTGTGTACATAAAGTCAAGAAAGCTCTCTCAGCAGTGAAAGGTAGCAAATTTTTTAAACCTTCACCTCTCATTTCACGTCTCGTAGTTTGGTAAGTTGAATTGGACAGTTCGTTTTGAATGATGAAACTAATATTGCAGGCGCGAAATCCGTGGAGATCGACTTGAAGAACCAGAAGGTATCAGTGACTGGTTTTGTTGATCCAAAGAAGGTGCTGAAGGCTGCTAAAGCAACTGGGAAAAAATCTGAGCCATGGCCATATGTGCCATACACAATGATAGCTCACCCTTATGTTGCTGGAGTTTATGACAAAAAGGCACCTCCAAATTTTGTTAGAGGCACTAATGATCCAGCCGTTGCCACTCTTAATCCAGTTGAAGAACAGTACACACTCATGTTTAGTGATGATAATCCTAATGCATGCTCTGTCATGTAATTAATGTCCTTAAATCTCTCTTTCTTTTGGTTGGCTTCTTGTAACTCAGTTAAAGATATAATAAAGAGACGAAATATATATAAAGGTTTTACTTTTACTTCCACGAATTTAATGCACAAGGGTTTATGATTCTATAATTATCCATATTTTATTATTTTTTCGATAATAAAAATATGGGCCGGGCTAGATCAAATTTGGGCCGAACACCTCAATCCCCTCTACATGGAGTACTTGGACATGGCCCAAAAACAACAATTTTACTTCATAACCTTTTATTCCGTAAAAAACAATATGATAGAAATAAATATAGGGAAAATTACATGGAAGCCGGTGTTTAAAGTTTCAAATTAAAAAATCAAGTGGAGAAGTTTTTTAATCAAAACTCAGGTATTTGACATTTTAAATATTAAATATTATATATACAAATTTCACCCACAAAACCTAAAAATCAAATACCAATCTCTCTCTTTCTCTCTCTTCCCGTCTATTCTCGTCGCCTCTCTCTCTCTCTCTTCCCGTCGTCGATGAAACCACAGCGGAGGGCGAAGCGTATCAGGGTGAAGATTTTTTTTGTTCAAAAATCAGGTGTTTGATATTTTAAAGATTAAATATTATATATACAAATTTCACTCACAAACTCTAAAAATCAAATACCAATCTCCCTCTTTCTCTCTCTTCCCGTCGTCTCTCTCTTCCTGTCTCTTCCCGTCGTCGACGAAACCACAAAGGAGGGCGACGGCGCTCACTGCGACGCCTCTGAGCATCGCTTGCAGCGCCGATCTGTGCGGTGGTCGAATCTGGCGGTGTCGCTCGTAACAAATCAGATCAGATTCGAAAAAATTAATTGGCAATATTCAGCTTTGTAAATATTTTTTGGTTGTTGTTTTAAATTACCCAGTGAGTTCAGAGAATGGTTCAATATCGGGCAACGTTGGGCTGTTAGTAGCGGCGAGGGGTTGGAGGTGAACAGGCCGCCGATGGATGAGGTTTCATCCGCAAACAGTGTGGGGTCACCCTTCCAGATGGATTTTGGCATGTATACAAATACAAATATTGGAAATGATTTTTTGTTTTTAATGTTTGTAAGTTTTAGAATGTAATCTGTG
>CAIGRS010041405.1:0-33835 GCA_903798395.1 Fraxinus floribunda | reverse complement strand
ATATGGGGGCATCATTATCGCTTTTGACGGAGAATGGGTCGGGCAACGGAGGTCCGAGTCTGGGGGACATACCCGAGAGCTGCGTGGCGTGTGTGTTTCTGTACCTGACGCCGCCGGAGATTTGCAATCTGGCCCGCCTCAATCGGGCCTTCCGTGGGGCTGCCTCATCCGACGCCGTTTGGGAAGCCAAGCTTCCTTCCAACTACCGCCATCTCCTCGAACTCCTCCCCCAGACCGACGGAGACACCCACCACAAGCTCTCCAAGAAAGCCATCTTTGCCATCCTCTCGCGGCCGCATCCCTTCGATGACGGCAACAAGGCACGTTAAAAAAATAATTCTTTTTACTTTAAGAAACAGGAATTCCTTTTTTTTTTTTGTGTGTGTGTCATAATTATAGCTTCACTGTAATCTCCTACACTCTCCAGTCTCCGTGGTAAGATGAATCATCTGGTGGATCTAATTTTTGATTTTCTTCAATTAAATGCTACTTAATATTTGGAAATGATTTAAGGTTTTGGTTCTTTATTATTATTATTTTCAATTTTCCTGTTACGAGTGGAATTGGGGGAATTTTGCATTCTGTGCAAAACCTTATGTAAAATTAATGCAAAATTGGGAAAAGAATGTGAACCAACACCCAGAATTTCTTTAGATGGTTTGGTGAAATTTGAAGTTGATAGTTGAGTGTTTTTACTCGTTTTTATAGACTAAACTAATAAGTTTTTTGGTTCATACTGGATTTATTTAGACTATTTCGTTCATCTTGATTCTAGTCTCAACGCATGGACGTTTGTTTTGATGGTAAATATCTGCTTCTGCCTTCAGGGGTGGTGAAAGTTGAAATATAGGTCATTTTCTTTCTCAGATCTTATAGGTAGGTTTATAATTTGAGTTTTATGGTGTCTAAAATTTTGGTAAGATCTTTTCATTTTACTGTATTGAGTGATTACAAAACAATTATTTGTACTTTTAATTTGGTTTATGCAGGTAATTCTTTATATTGATTCCTGTCTTTTTGACTTGGGGAAATTGCAGGAAGTATGGTTAGACAAGTTTTCTGGGCGGGTTTGCATGTCAATATCAGCCAAGGCAATGACAATAACTGGGATTGAAGACAGGAGATATTGGAATTGGGTTCCTACAGAAGAATCTAGGTTTGATTCTAGCCATTACTAATATTAATACCTGATACCAGTAGATACCATCATTTTATCGGTAGTTGATCAACTATGAGAAACCACTTTGATTCTGGATGTTACATTCATAAAAGATGTTTATAAGTTTTGAAATGTTTTATATATATTTTTGTTAAATGGTAATCCTATTTAAGTTTATACTGTGAATTCAATATGTTCGAGTTTTTTGTGTCATTGCATGTAATTCTAGAATGTTATTTTTTTTAGTGTACTTGGAGCTCAACTTTGATGTCGGTGGAACAAGAAAAAGAATATTGTTTAAAAAGATGGACTCTACCTGTAGGATTAGTATTCTTGGTAAACTGTCCTTTGAGAAAAATAATTTGATCTTTTCCTTTTCTTTTTCCAACGGATGGACTGCATTTCGTCTATGTTCAATTTTCTGATGATTCTGTAAGAACTAATATCTGAACAGCTAGGATTGTTCGGAGCTATTCAGGGGGTCGGATCTAGGACTAGACTAAAACAATTTTTAAGCTGGGCTCACATGTAAAAAAAAAAAATTTCACACATAAATATTTTTATACATGAAAAAATTTAATGGGCTGGGGTGTATCTGCCACTGGAGCTATTGCAGGTTTAAATGACTCCTATTTTGTCTTGTGTTGATATCTAGTAAACACTGTTGCATCAGGATAAAAACGTGGAGGTGTCAGATTTTTTTTTTGGAAATCATTAATAAGCATTGCCCGATATAACGATTATCTGAAAGTGTGAGAATGAATCTTATTTCTTCCTCATGAGTACTGTTACTACAACTAGCATCTATGTCGAGCAGTTTGTTAATTCTTAATTTGATTGATAAAGTTAACCAAGCATTGATTATAAGAAAATAGTAGAACTTTGGTTATCATACCTGTGGAGTTTATAATGTTGAAGAATGAAATAAGAATTTTATGTATTTCTTGATTGAATTGTACCCACATATTACACCCTATTTATAGTACAACAATAAAAAGAAAAAATAATCTTATAATTTAGGATACAATAAATTAACCTAACAATCAACCCAAGTTATTTAAAGATTTAATCAATTATATATCATTCATGATTAATCTCTCTATCATATATAAATTATGATTAATCTCTAGGATTTCTACACTCCCCCTCAAGTTGGATGGTAGATGTTGATCATAGCCAACTTGCAAATGTTATCATCAAAACTGGGTCTTGGTAATCCATTGGTGAAGATATCTGCAGTTTGTTCTTTTGTAGGAACATAGGTCATATAAATAACTCCGTCTTCCACCTTTTCTTTGATGATATGTTTATCTACTTCTACATGCTTACTTTGGCCATGTTGAATAGGATTGAGAGAAATGTTGACGATATCTTTGTTATCACAATAGAATTTGATCGGTAATCTTGCAGTGACCTGTAGTTCTTTTAGAATTTTTTTTAACCACAATCCTTTACATATCCCGTGTGCAACAGCTCTGAACTCAGCCTTAGCACTACTTTTGGCTACTACATTCTGATTCTTACTTCTCCATGACTATGTTTCCCTATACAAAAGTGCAATATCCAGTAGTAGACCTTCCATCCTCAGCTGAACCTACCAAATCAGCATCTGTAAAGATCTCTAGTTCGTTTGTTTTACATCTCTTGAAAAATAGACCTTTACCTAAAGTCATCTTGAGATACCTTAGTATCTTGTACATAGCTTCTAGGTGAGCTTCTTTTGGCAAGTGCATATTCTAGCTTACCACACTTACTGTAAATACGATATTAGGTCAAGTATGTGATAGATAGATTAGTTAACCAACAAGCATCTGATACCTCTTCCTTTCAACTGATTTTCATGCGTGTTCCGTCAATGGATGTCACTCGACTTACAACCGAGCATGCCCTTTTTCAGTTAAGAGGTTAAGGACATGTTTTCGCTGAGAAACACTGATCCTTTTCTTCAATCTAGCCACCTCCATTCCCAAGAAGTACCGCATTTGTCCTATATCCTTAACTTCAAATTCAATAGCTAAGACCTTCAATCTTTCCATTTCCACGATATTATCTCTAGTTAGGATGATGTCTACATATACAATCAAGATTTTCTTCTTCCCATTTTTCTGCTCGTAGAACGTAGTGTGATCTAATTGCCCCTGATAATAACCTCCCCTTTTTATCACCTTAGAAAATCTATCAAACTATGCTCTAAGAGATTGTTTGAGTCCATACAAGGACTTTTTTCATCTTGCATACTTTGTTTTCTTCTCCCTTTTTACAGAAACTTGGAGGAAGTGTCATGAAAAACTCTTCTTCTAGTTCGCCATTCAAAAAAGCATTCTTTATGTCGAGTTGTTAAAGTGGCCAATCTAGGTTGGCGATCAAGGACAAAAGAACTTGAACTGTGTTCAACTTAGCCACGGGTGCAAAAATTTCTGTGTAGTCAATGTCATAAGTTTGAGTAAATGCCTTCGCAACAAGATGAACATTGTACCTATCCACCGTCTCATCAGCTCTGTACTTCACAGTAAACACTCATTTACACACTGTTCTCTTCCCCGTGGCAAATTCATCACCTCCTAAGTTTCATTTTTTTTTAACGCATTCATTTCGTCAATCACTGCTTCTCTCCACTCAAGAATCTCCAATACCTCTTGGATATTTTTAGGAATTCTCACACTATCAAAGTTAGAAGTAAAAGCACGACACTCTGTAGACAAAATACATTGTAGGACACATTTTGAAATGGAATAGAGAGTACATGAACAATGTTGTTTCCTCAATGCAATAGGTAAATCAATATCAGCTTGAAATTCTTGAAGAGGGTTGACAATGAAAGGACTCGATTAGACATTCTGTTTATGAGATATGTTGCAATCAAGATAGCATCACCCAAAAAAAAATTGGCATGTTGGTAGTGAACATTAGGTCATGAGCTACATCAAAGATGTGTCTATTTTTTCGTTCGGCGATCCCATTTTGTTGAGGGGTGTCGACACATGAAATCTGGTGAATGATGCTATGTTTATGAAGATAAATACTCAAATACTGATCGAAATATTCAGTACCATTTTCGGTACGTAAAATTTGTATTTGGGTGTTGAATCGTGTTTAGATCGTAAAGTGAAAATTGATAAAAAGAAATAGAACGAACTTTAGTTTTATCTTTCAGCAAATAAACCTAACAAAGTCGTTTATGGTATCTATGAATGAGATCATCCATTTTGTGTGTGTTCGACTAGGAATACAGGAAGGACCCTAAACATTAATGTGAATCATAGTGAACGTCTTAGTGAGTTTGTATGTAGACTTTGAAAATGAAGTACGATAAGTTTTTGCAAGTTCACATACTTCACATTGAAAATCAAGTGACAATTTATTGGAATAAAGAGCACGAAATAAATGTTGTAAATACTGAAAATTAGGATGACCCATCCTAAAATGCCATAACTGGAATTTACTATTCTTAGAGGAAAAAACAGAATCACAGATGGCATTTTGACATTAGTTACTCTCTTTAGCCTGCTCAAAGTAGTAGAGTCTTTTACATTCCTTAACACTGCCAATTATCTTCCTAGATGACAGATCCTGGAAGACATAATGAGAGGAAAGAAATTTAGTAGAGTAGTTGGAGTGTTTAGTCAAATATCTTATATACAACAAATTATAAGTTAATTTTGGAATATGGAGGACTGAGTTTAAAGTGATAGAATCAGAGATACAAATTCTTCCTTTGCCTGTGGATTCATCTACAGTTTTTACTTTCATATTTCGAGCATATGATGAATACATTGAAAATAGATGATAAGAATCAATTATATGGTCATATGCTCCCGAGTCTAGAATCTAGGGAGTATAAGTACGGGAGATGTTTAAGACTTTCAAGCCATTATCTCTATGGGCTAAGGGATTAGAATGAATGTTTTTTGATAATTGACCGGAGGATTGAAGGATAGCAATCATCTCCACGATCTTTTTCAATTGATCTAAATTTGAGGTGTTGCTGCCTGGAGTGGACGGAGTATTTTTCTCTTCATGTTGTTTCTCAGTTTGACTCGTGCAAGTTTTCGAAGTCACTGATTCCTGTCTATTGATGGAGGCGTCTCTCATTGTTAGCTCGGTTTAGGAGAAAATTGGCTTTGATACTATGAAGAATGAAATAAGAATTTTTTGTATTTCTTGATTGAACTATTACACCCTATTTACACCACAATAATAAAAAAAAAAAAATGGAAAAAATAATCTTCTAATTTAGGATACAAGAAATTGGCTTAACAACCAACCTAAGTTGTGGAAAGATTTAATCAATTATATATCAATCATGATGAATCATTCTCAATCATATATCAATTATGATTAATCTCTCAATCATAATCAATCATATATCAATTATCAGATTCGGCAGTCCTCAATTGTGGAGTTGGTCAAGGACTTTGCATACAACCAGTGAAGAGATTTCGCATAGATTAGATATGAGAGATTTATTTTTGTGTATTAATTTGGGACTTAGGAATGGTATGATCGCTGGAATAAACTTTTGGGTGGTGCATTAGCCCAACTGCACCATTCACTTGTGGGTCCAGAAACTCAGTCTATGGCGACCTCTTCACTTTCACGATCCTATATTAACAAAACAGCATCATGGTTAAATTAGATAGTCTGTATATTTAAGCCTTAGAGCTACAATTATATAGTCACTATACATGCTTAATGTTTCGAGTGCCAGGTTGTAAGCACATCTGTGACTGTAAGTAGCAAAATATTACATCTTACTGGTTTCATTTGCATTTGAAGGTAAGAACTTGATTTTTCAGCTTTAGATACATAGCATACCCTATCCAGTAATCCTTGCCTTGTGTAATGGAGACATCATCTCTAAATAGTGCTCCCTGATGGTCTTGGCCTTGAGAGCAAGTATTATTCAGTTATTTCTGAATATTTAAGATAATGGTATTCGATTGTTTTTAAGGGAGATATTAAGGCAATAAGCTATCATAAATGATGTGTTGTATGTCCAAACTTCAATTTAGACATGTGTCAAGGAAGGTGATAGATAAGAAGGGTAAGTTGCCACTTAGCTGTCAGTTTTCTATTTTAGGAAAGTCTTCAATAAGTGGTAAATTGGTAATGCATCTCGAGCATAGTGATTATTATGATTGATTAATTGTGCGAGGCATGGTGATAACTCTTTAACTTATTGAGATCGATGGGAGTTGCCGAAACTTTTCCCATCATATTATTAAGTCTACAACTCTTTTTTTTGCTCCAAAACGGAAATGAAGGCATAAAGCTTAAATCGAGGATGCAAATATACGCGAAGTTTTTTGTGGAGGTGTTTTGTTTTTTGAATTTCTCCCTTCCTCCCAATTGAGACTCGGCCCAGGCCAGTGACCTGGTAAGGCTTCGTACTTACCACTTGAGCTGGGCCTTGATCCCAAGTGCTTGAAGACTTCTCTAGGACAATTTTTTCAAAAATCAGATGAAGCAATTGATCCTTCTACCTTTGTTTTTGCTAGAGCACGATAAACATTCTGACTTGTGATGGGCTCATAAAAACACATGAGTGTCCTGTATACCTTGGTTTATATTTTCCTTTGTTGTGTTTATACTATTTTGTATGTGCTACATGTATTATTGTCATTCTGGCCAATCTCTCTTTTTATGGCATAGTTGTGAAACATATCAGCCAAATAATTATAAGTAACCAATTTTTTAGTTCGACCCTGCAAAACCTGATTTCTGCTTAATCTAGCAGGTGTGAAAGGGGCTTGTATTGGACTTGCAAAATCTTGCGTGTAACATGTTAGGCATACTGAGTTCATCTGCATGCAGTTTAGCAAGTGACTTGATTTTAGATTTTACGTTCTGACAAAATCTCTTTTTGTCTATATGAAGAAATGCAATATTCTATATGCGGAGAAGCTTTCTGTTTGTATATTGTAGAATGTACCTGAGAATTCTGCATGAAAGGTTTATTGCACCAAAATTAATACCATCTGCCATTTTAACCAGCTTACCCATTTTTCTTTATATATATTGCCACGAGATTGAAGCCGTTTTAGAATATGATATTCTCACTATTGTTCTGCTTTTATTACAGATTTCCTGTTATAGCCTATTTGCAGCAAATATGGTGGTTTGAAGTAGCTGGTGGGGTGAAGTTTCCTTTCAATCCAGATATATATACTTTGTCATTTAGGGTTCACCTTGGAAAATTTTCCAAACGACTTGGACGCCGTGTTTGCAATTTTGAGCACGCTCATGGTTTGGATATAAAACCAGTACGGTTTGAATTGTCTACTTCAGATGGTCAGCAAGCATCGACTGAGTGCTTCTTAGATGATACTGAACAAGATGGTGCAAATGGGAACCACAAGCGGGGCTGCTGGATAGATTACAACGTAGGCGAATTCATAGTTAGTGAATCAGATCCTGAGACTGAAGTGAGATTTTCGATGAAACAGATTGATTGCACGCATTCCAAAGGTGGACTTTGTGTTGATTCTGTGTCGATTATTCCCAGTAATGTAAGAGAGCGTAGAAGTGGGTTTTTGAAGTAACAATGATGTGTATGATGTCAACTCATGGGCTACCCATGAAAGCTAATGCTGGGTTTTATTGTGCAGCTTATACTTCTTGAAACCGTTGATAGTTGGAGGATATAATCTAAAATGTTTTTGCCGTAGGTTTGTGTCCTCTGCCCATGTATTTTTGTTGGTTTGTAATCCATGCAGTTTTGCTGCACCTACTTTAAGCTGAACATCAAGAAAATGTGCTATATTTGTTGCATGATTTTTTTGTTGCCAAATACAGTTTTTCTTTAATGAGATTCAAAACAGGTACAGATCTATACTTGAACATACCAGGGACACTGTAAATCATAAGTTCCTCTCAAGTTTTACATTCACCACATAAGAGTGAAAATATTCCTGCTATTTTCTTTTCAATATTATGGTTCAGGATATATTATGCATAGTCCGTGCATTGATGTCAAGTTTGCTGTTGCATCCAGCAGATTATGTTTTTTGGTGGCTGGGAGTACTCCCACATTTATTGATGTCTGTTATTTATACGGATCCATAGTAGATTTGGGTACTCGCCCCCTCTCATTAAATCCCTTTAGGAGCGGAGGGTGGCCATAACTCCGTACCCAACCCCTAGCCGGAGCCTCTGTACATCTACGTCTTCTCCCTTCCACATGAGATAATTGTTTGGCAAAGCTTTCAAATAAAGTTTTAGCAGATTTTGATAAAAAATAATGAAACATGTGGTTAAAAAATTTATAAAAGTTATGGATTTCATGAAATGCGCTGTTATAATTATTTGTTGACTTTGACTTTAAAGTTTTAGGAGCTATTGAAGTTATCCCAAACAAGTACTTAGTGAATTAGGATAAGCTGACTTCAATTTATCAACTCTTCTTCTCAATTTGCACGTAGCCACCTCAGCGTGGGAAAATTTCAGATCGTCTCTGCCATATGAGCATCATTTACTTGCGTTTTCACGTCTGGCATGTAGTATTACACGATAAAATGAAGTGTTGAATCAAATCGCCACTTCAGACACTCGTAGTAGGATAAATAAATTATGGAGATTCGCAGCACTCTATACCATATTTTTATTATTCATTACTCGACTACCTTATTATTTATTAGGGTTGCTACTTCAATAACTTGTAGAGTGCTATTTCTACATCATTTATTAAAATCACGATGTTACAAATATTGCCAAACAAGAACATTGAATTTAGTATCTCATTGTACTACATTGTAACTGAATATTTTCAGTATTAAAGGAAGAAAAAAGGCATCCTATGATGGGCCATTTCATGTTATAGAAATAAAAACTTGGTATTTCAATATTGGACGGTCCAAATTAATACAATTCTATAGATAGGTCCTTGACAAGGAATTTGTTTTCATTGTACGATAAGAAAATGGGCAGCTCTCATTTATAACAATCTAGTTGATAATTTATATCTTGTTCTTAATAATTATATCGTTTTTTATTACTTTATCTGCTTCTTGCTATCACCAGTTTTGTATGATGCACCATACTTTAATTGCAATAAAGGCCATCGATCTTATTTTGTTAGCGCACTTGAGTTCTCAACTATTTTTCGAACCTTTGAATAATCAGCATGATGATTTCTGTCCAAAAAAATTCATTATGAGAGCATAATAAAGACTTATTTGTCCATCTTTTAAGTTTAAATAAGTAAAAGAAAATAACAAATACAAAAGTTGGACAAAATATCGTTTCAAAGTACGTTAACAAAATATTTGGATAAAAACCGTCATCTAGGACAAGATAATGATTAAACTGAGATGAGAAAAACTTGGGAACATAAGTGAGACAATGAACAAAGATCAAAGACCTTCATTGCATCTAAAATGTGGCAGAACGAACAAAAATTATAATATGAATATAATTACCATTTACTATTTAAATTCTTGTTATAACATTGTCGTTTCGTTGGGTTGTTTATTTATTTAATAAAAATTGAAACTCGATCTGAACTGATATTCTACAGAATCAATAATTTGTTGATCAAATCATTATAGATCGTGATTTCAATTTTGGTTAACCAATGAGTATTGCCAAAATTGTCGAATATCATTCTTATCACCATCTAACTCAATAGGTCAATTCCAATGAGCTGCAGGCATGAAAATGATAAAATTCAGGGGGTTCAAATCACTCTCCATCCGACTCAAGTTTGGTTTTATAATATTAACGCACGCCTACCACTGGTTGCCTCGCTTTCCTGAAAGTAAGAAGCACCACATTATTCTTATTATACGAATAAAAGTTTCCCTGATAATTGGACCATTCAGAGCTCAATTTCACCTTCACAATTAAAAATAAAATTTGATAACATGGTTACATTATATTGTTCTTATACAAACTATTTTTCAACAAATTTCATGAAACCCAAGTTACAGTAATTCTTGGAGTATACTCCCTCCACGCTTAATCATGTCTTACTTCACCCGAGATACAAGATATGTTAAGTTGTGAAATCTAATTATTGTCATTTTGCGAAAATGATCGTGGATTAACCTCCGCGATGAGGTCGCCATGGGGGTTGGAATGGGGGCAGGAGACCCCCTCCCAAGGGGACTGGCTCCAGACCAAAATTTTACTAAGGAATTGGAGTTCTTGTAAAATTTGGTTTTGTCATAATTTATCTTATAAATAGGAAGTTGTGCTTAGATTTTATTATTGAGAGAGAGAGAGAGAGAGAGAGAGAGAACATATATTGAGGCGAACCTTTATGAATTTTGGGAATTCTTGAGTATTTATTTTTCTTTGTTTGAATTTGTTATTCTCGATGGAATAAAATTAGAGTTTATAATTCTCAACAAGATATACTTTAGTTATCGAGTTAACTAATCGGTTGTTTGGCAGTACTTTTCAAGTATTTATAAATGACATATATTATGGATCATGTGAGTGAATAGTAAAATGTGAATTATCCGAAATGTACGAATGAAAAGTAGCTGAAATTTAAGTGTTACCATAAACAAGTCATTAGCTTTTTAACAAAATCAAGAGGAGGTTCTAACTTTGAGCTACATATCCTATTCTTGCTATTGTAGTTAAGAGTTTTATGAATGGTAACATCTCCTCAACGCTCATTTCTAGGATCTGATTATAGACCCAACCCCATTCATTGAATGCAGTTACAGAGAAAGGAAAAGGATGACGCAACTGCCAAAGAGAAGGGTTCATATCTGCTTTGTCAATCCCACTTTAATTTACCCTCTTTGTTGTGCTTCTTTAAACCGTGTCATTTACTGATGCTGTTAAGACGTGGCAGGCTTTGTACTGATTCTATGTTTCCTTCTTAAGAAGCCCACTTCAGAGAAGAAGAAGATTTAGTGGGGTGGGGTGGGGTGGGGTGGAGTGAATAGCAAGCAGCACGTACTAGGGAGAAGAAACTAGTCAGGAAGAGGCGTGAGAAAGGGAAGGCATATGTCAGTGGTATAGGGCAGTGGTTTAAAGGGACCAGATTGAGACCTTTGATTACCATTTTCATCTTCTTCAAATTTAACCGACAATCTTCTCTTTTTCTCTCACACACAACACCTACTCAGACTTCTGCTACTATTTATCTTACAAAAGCTTGCGTCTTTCTTTTTCACATGTGAACACTTGGAATAACTTGTTGCACCCTTAAAGCTTCTCATATTCACTTTGCTGCATAAAAAAGGAATTTCAAATCAACAACCTTTTCTGCGCGTTGTGTACTGTGTGGTCCAGTTCTCCATTCTACCAAGGCTATTATATAACGCATACAGATTTAGGGTTTATATTTGCTTGAAGGAAGAGGAGAAAAAAGATCAGAGAGTTTGACAAAAAAAGAAAAGAAAAATGGATTGGAATGGTAACCTTAGAGTGCCTTTCGTTTCTCGTCCCGATAGTTCTTTCAGTGTCCTCCACAACTATAATTATGATCAATTTCCAGGTTAACCCCCATTCTTTTGTTCTATGACAACGTTAAAAGATCAATATTTTGTGCTGTTTTGTGTTCATAGCCTTCATTCGCCGTGTTTCATGAAGGCCTGATACCTTTTGCACACGGCTTGTATACTTACCGTGTTTCTAATTTCATTTTGCTTATTGTCGCTGTCCTAAATGGGATTATAGTTTAATCGATAATAGTTCTTCCTTCGATAATGATTATTTTAGAAATTCTGTAGTGAAGTAATGCCAATACATAATTCCAATTCTTTTTACCCGAATGCATGAAGAATTCTAATCTTGCTGTCTTTAGTTCCGGGTATTTAAACTTGTCAGATAATCTGATCTGTAAATAAATTGTCTTCCATTGGTTAAAATTTGAAAACATCAACTTAAAGTAATAGTAGTTTCTGGTTGCCTTCATTCTGAGCAACTTTCTTGTTCGATCTTTTTCAGGTTTAGAGATGAGACAATTGACGCAGACACAACATGCAGTGCTCCCGACAATGGACAAGAACAATAATATAAATAATTATGGAAACCAGGACAAGAAGAAACGATTAACCAATGACCAGTTGGAGTCGCTGGAAAACAGTTTCCAAGAGGAGATTAAGCTTGATCCTGATAGGAAGATGAAGCTTGCCAAGGATCTCGGGCTGCAACCGCGCCAGATTGCGATTTGGTTCCAGAACAGGAGGGCTAGGTGGAAGACGAAGCAGCTTGAAGGATTGTATGATGCGCTTAAGCAGGAGTTCAATGCTGTGTCCAGAGAGAAACAGCAGCTCCAGGAAGAGGTTAGTGTAGTTGCATAGCAATTTCATTTCTCTATGCCCATAGTTACGACTTACGCAAAAGACTCGAGTTTCCATCTCGAAAGATTAATGCATGCGCGGAAGTCCAATTCTGTTTTCATTTTTGACTGATATGGACTTTGTTTGCACATCTTCATCAAAAAGTAACAGATTCGACCAAAAGTTCCTTTTATGGGTCTATCTGAGTATGTTTGGTTCGTCATACAATTTAATCGCCAAAATTTTAACATTTTTTCTTCATCTCTAACATCATCCAACACCATACAAGTTTGTAACTTGTCTATTTGTTTCCATTCCAATTACAAGGTTTTGGCATTGAGGGCAATACTCAAGGAGCAATTGACAAAAAAGCAAACCTCTACCGGTTACACAGAAGTTTCAGGCGAAGAGACAGTCGAAAGCATTTCGATTCCAAGCTCCGACAAGCCTCGAGGGACGAGTATTCGTCATCAGATTGCAGAATGCAACTATGTCCTGAACATGGAAGACTATAATCCTATGATGCCTCCATATTGAGCTGCTCTCCCTTCTTGTCCTTAAACTCTATCTATATTGTTCATACTTAGCTTTATAATTCTAGTTCAGGTCCTAAGTTCTAACTACTTTTAATTTATAGTTATAACTTTTAATGTTGAGGTTGCCCAACTTCAAGTTATTTATTTAGGCTGATGAAGACTTTTAGTGACCAATACTGCTTTATCCAGAGGCTGCTATTATTCTAAATATTAATGATGTTTAAGTGATAAGCATCATTTTAGAACTTAAAAGTCAAATGTGAAAGAAAATAATGGTATGATGTGTAGCTTTTGTCATTAAGATATTGTGGCCAATTATGTAAATGATCATTTCCCATCGTTGTGTTCATAACGGACACATGGAGGCACCCTATTAGGGGAGCATGGGCCTATGACGCCCCCCAATTGGGGTCTCTATATGTCCGTTATGGACACCATTATGTTATGAGTTATGTATTCAAGCATAATCTTTACTAAAATTGCAATATAAACAGCTTATTATCTCAAGGCTTGTTTGGCAACGGCTTCTACTTCTTGTAGAAGAATTTCCAGAGCCTAAGTATTCTCTAAAAACCATTATAATCAAACGAAACTTTTTCAAAAAAATTATAATAGCATGTTCAAAAGCAAATTTGACATTTCAAAAGATTTCTTGGTGCCCTTAGTTTACTAATTCAAGACCATAAGTACCATTCTGACTTAACCAAAATATTGTTAACTCTACAATTTGTCAACAAATTTGTAGCAGCAAACTTCTTGTTTACCAGATGAACTTGCTTTGCTATTTTTTTTTTTAATATATATTTTCAGTGCAATGAATATTCTCTCCTTTTCGCTGTTGTGCAATAAATGAAATAAACTAAAAATAATTTTTCGTTAAAAGTACAAGATTTTATTACTATCAATATCGAGTTCATTTTTCTTGTTGAAATCCTACCACAAATCTAACGAAATAGGAGGAATAAACCAAATTTTTGGTTCAGGAATGAAATTTTGCCACGATTATTCATATCCGATTCATAGTGTAATTTACAAGAAGATATAAATTATTAGATTGGACAATAAGGATGAAAATTGTGGAGAAGACAAAAATGAAGTAAATATCAACAGTGCTTGACAGTAATATCAAGCTTAAGAATAGCCCTCAAATGAGGAATATCCAACATCTCAGTAGTCATAATCCCATAACCTCTCACAAACCTAAAATAACCAGTCCCAGAAACTACAGAAAATTCCCTCTCCTTCATGGCAAAAAGATCAGCCCCTTGAATCTCCAGAGTGCTTCCTTTGTAGGGTCCCTCGGTAAATATAACTGAAAAAACCAAGTGCAATCCTTTACCATCCAATTGAGAGTTGATGTACATACCTTGAGCTCTACCAATCTCTTTGGACTTTGGGTCAGGGCCTTCGGTAACTGGATCATCGACGGCTAAAAGGGTTCCGAAGTGTAAGATGCTGGTAGTGTGCCCATCTTTCCCGGCCACTGTAACGGCGGAGGCGTCGTCGCCAGTCAAGTAGTCGTGTACGTAGAAAGTGAGTTTGGTTTGGCGCCTGGGGAAGTTGAAGGCCCAGTAAAGAATGGGTAGAGCCATGAGAGGTAAGAAGGAACTTGAGGGGAAACTGAAGAGATTAGTCATGGATATTTCAATCTGGGAAAGATGGAGATTAAGGAAATCTTGGGTTTGATTGAGATTTATTATGATATAAAGATGCTTAGCAACGAAATTAGATATGTTCTCTGAAGAAAATGACAAAGGAAACTGAACTAATCAACACTGTATTAAGAATTAATTATGTATTATCAGACATTTTGGGTTCTTAAACTAATGTTTATCTGGTTTGAGATCATGTCCCACCTTAAAAGTTGGAGACCAGCCGACGAGGGAATAAATATATATGTACATAAAATTTTACATAATCTTTTACCTACTCGCCAAGTGGCTGTCCCTTATTGGAGGGGCGCCTTGGCCACAGGCCCCCCCATAGGAGGCCGCAACTTGACGAGTATGTAAAAGATTATGTAAAACATTTTGTACATCTAAACTAATCCCTGACGAGGACAAGATAACCAAAACGTTACTTTTGAGTAGCACAAAATTGGGCAACCATGCTTCATGTACAGAAGCATGATTTACAGAAGAAAATCAGATACACACAATGCAGGGGTGGATGAATTTAATATTTTTAATTTTTTTATTCTAGGGGACTCCACACATGTGAGTGGGTGTAAAACTTCCGACAAAAAAAATTTCAGTACACATGATTTAATCCATTAAATAATGTGAAATGCTCTGAACCTGCTTCTGCCAGCAGTGAGAAAAATTAAAACTTACAGACTTGAACACACCGAAATTATCCTACTAATGCTCAAAAGTCTGCCAGGAAATCAATACTCATTTTGGCCTTGTTTCACAACCATTATCTGTAGAAAATGGAGTTTTGAATAATAATTTTTTTGAAAAATGTATATTGTGATATTTATGACTTATTACAGTCTCATTTATATTTAAGAGTTTCTAATGTTTCAATTATATGTTTGAAACTTTGATCGTCCGTAATAATTTTCCCAATAAATTAGAGGTAATCCCTTGTGAATGTTCAACGAATGAGTAACGTCTAGAGCACGTGAACATCCATGCCTTAGTGACAAAAAATCCTTTATTTCCTTTTCTTTTAATTTTCCACACTTCTGATTTGATTTTGATTGCTTGATAGCTACCTGATTGTAACACAACAAAAGTTAAAAGAAGAACGTTTAAATCAGTTAATTTGTTGAATTCGCTAGATGTTTTAACTTGAAAACATTTAAAATGTGTCCATCTTGAAGTTCGTTATATGTTTTTAAACCTAAGATATGCTACTAAAAGAAGTGGTAATAAGATGTCATGAGCTAGGATGTCGCCCTATTTTTGACATCATATCCTTCATCACCTTTTATTGTAAAAAAAAAGGAAAATTACTTGCAATATGCTTAGTTATAAAAAGATGCAATTTACATGCAAATAACATTTATATTATTTATTCATTTTCGTACATAAAAGTAACAAATTGTAACCAATCTTTCTGAATAAAAATTAACAATAGTGGTGGTGGTGTTTAGCTAGCTAACACTCAGCACAGACTACTACCCTTTGGTCCTACACAGAAAATGCCCCTCATATTAAAATGAATTGGGGATTGGTCAATTAGGCATTGGCCACGCCCCCAAAAAATTTCTTTTCCATGTGTTCTATTTGTTCCTTGATCTGTCCATCATCATAAATTATCTTCAAGGCAAAAACTATTGACTGCTGCAGAAATCCAAAAATCCCACGAATTCGTGATTGTTTATCATTATGATGCTTTTCTCTACCCCGATAACGCCTGCAAGAAATTTCCAGAAAAAAAAAAAAGAACTCGGTCATGATGGAGCTAAATATTTCGTTACATTATGCCTAGAATGGAATTCTTGAAGTAACGTTGTACTTACCCATAGTTAGAGTGCTGGCGAAAATGACACCTGAGAGGATAAACACGATGATTGAACTCCGTTTTAAGATGGCGATTAGCTTTCTTACGATGAATTGTCCCCAGAAACCGGCTAAAATCGAAACAGACATGAGGTATAAAGCTGCAAAAAGAAATTTGGATCGACTGTTACTCCTTAGGCGATGTAGAAAGAAAGAAAGAACGAAAATGCAAGGAAAGTATACAAAACAAATGTACCGTAAGGAATGGGAAATCTTTTGAGTAGATAGAATTCGACTACAGACAACGAGGATGAGAACATCATCACAAAAGTTGCTGTCGCACTAGCAACCTGCAAGATGTGTAGACGTTATAGTCCACTACTGTCTAATGCACATTATCAAACATGACATGCAAAATAAAATCTCCGACCCTCTGTACCATTGCAGAATATTCAGGCCAAAAACATGTACATTAGATGAAAAGCTATAATACCTGAGGGATGACACCGATCTCAAGGAGGAGAGGACCAAGAACGAAACCACCGCCGGACCCCAACAGGCCACCAACAGTGCCTCCTACGATACCACATAGTGCACACAGTGCCAGATTTGTAGCAGTCCATTGAATAGTAGCCTCACATATTGATTCTGCATTACCGGCGAGCCTTCTTTTCTTGCTTTCCTTGTACAGTTTGATGCATTCGTAAAAGAACACCGCAAAAGCAGCCGGGAACTGAAACGAGGAACAAAAACTTGTTGGGACTTCTTTCATGGGCAAGGGTATCGACCGCGAAATGTGCCCGAACCTAGATATGTTAATGTACCTGTAACAAGTTGAGCACCCAGTACAATGCAGTACAAGCTCTCAAATCATTCTGCAGACCAACATTCATATTAAGTGATCAGCATAAATACGAAAACATTATGTCACTAGTTTGTTTGATATATAGTACTGGATATGAAGGGACAAGAATATCATCCTAGACCGTCCAATTTGTCTTATCAAACATGCCATACGAGTTTAGAAAGGAAAGTGATGCAATTCACTTGCCTTGAACACTTGAAGAAGCAAGAAACAAATCCATACGATCAGTAGCACCAGAATTCTCTTGATGTTAAGGTTGTCCCTCATAATTTGCTGAAAAGAATAAGAATAATGTTTCAACATTGATAAATAAAAGATAGAAGAGAAGAGTCAAGAAAGGTAGACATGGTTTACCAAAGCCGTTTTCTCCTCTTTTGGGACCAATGGTTCGTACTCCACATCGATAAGAACTGATATAGAAAAACAGAGGGTCAATTCTTTTTCACATTTCTAAACCCACAAAAAAAAGTAAATAAGAAAAATAAAAATAAAATCTTGCTGTATGAAGAATAGCACAAGTTTCTTATGTACTTGCTTTCCCCATTAGAGTTAACTAAAGTTTGTTGCCCCTCTGCCATGGCTTTCTGCAATGATCCAAAGAGAAGAAACAAACAGTAATTAGCAGCATATTTGAGGAACGCGTGGTAGAGCCATAAATTTGAGGAACTAACCTTCAAAATAGTCTCCTCTTTCCACATCTCAGTTGCCCTAAAAAGGGACCTTGAAGAAGTCCCTATTGTCATATGAACATAGTAGTTTAGATTAAAAGTATTTCATTCTCGGTCATTGAAGAAACCGTAAATTCGAGTAGTAACATAGCATACCGATGAACAGAATAATAATTAAGACAGTGATGAGCCAATATGGGAAGACAACACTCAAAGATACTCCAATGGTAATGCCAAGCATGAGCATAGGCTGGAAGAGAAGGGCTAAATCATAGTCAATAATTGGCACTTCTCTGCAGGGATGAGGCACTCTCAAATTGTACCAAACTGATGATGCTGAAGCCCCCATTATCATACCTAAAGTGAAATTCATGTTAAGAACTCAAATCTTGAATCAAAATAGTTGTTTTATGCCTCAAATTTTCAAGTGATTGGGAGACAGATTTTAGTTCTTACATTTTGAAATAGCAGCAGCAGACTTGGTATCAAATCCCACGATTAAAGTAAGCATAGGGACAAAAATGCCGCCTCCGCCTATTCCGCCTACCGTTCCACAAGCCGAGCCCAAGAATCCTGTCACAGTTGCCAACACAGCTCTCCAACTAAACTTCAATTCCTGCCATAACCAAGAAAATTAACATCTTGATCAAAATACAAGAAAATCTTCGTACGATACACATAAGCTTATATATCGTGACAGTTGATATTAGAGAAAACAGCCTTACTCCACTGGTTCCCTAAATCTAACGACTCTAATTGTGTCCCAAATCCCTGTGTCAAAAACTGGATTTGTAGGCTTACAACCACTCTGGTATCTTCTCATTACTAATCGGTTTTAAAGACGAGTTCTACCCAATTTAGCAGTTGGAACACTTCATTATTTAAGTATACATTGAATATAAGCATTAAGAACCCACAAAAATACATGCATATATAACTCACAGGCCAAACTTTGGATTCAGATCCATAGAGATTGGAGTTTGAAGATGAAAGAAGTAACACTTTTGCATAACTTCCATTCAAATGGCTTTTGATGAAATAAACGGATAGAATTGCCGCGGAAAAGCCCGTCAGCAAATACACCACCAGCCCTTTTGTTGCCATGGCAACAGCACCACCTCAAAGTGTAACTCCTTCAGAATTCAAAAGCCACCACCCTTCTGTTTTCCCTCCTTTATGTTACTTTCTTGATCTCCAAAACGAATGAAACAGCGTGCAAAAGTAACACTCATCAACAAACAATCTACAGTATTTATAATAGGGACAATACATAAAGAATCTATAGACATGTGATGGGATAAGGGCACTTGTAACAGGTAAGGAATAGTTATCAGCTTCCAAATAGGACAGTGAGTACTAGTGACAAGCCCGTCAGCAAAGTTGGCATTGGCAACTTGACATTCATTAAATTGCAAGATTTAGAATAATACCTAATATTTTACGAATCTATTTTAGTAAAATAATTATTCATTAATGTCATTTAGCGGTTAGGGTAGGATAGCAAGTAGTTCAATTTGAATTGGATAGGTCTACTTGATTATATGATCAATCTATTTGTATTTTGTATTGAAAAGATAAGATATTTTTTAAATCGTCCAAGACAATATACTACGTGACATGTTGTCAACCAACATTATACACCAAACGTCATACTTGATTATAAAAGGTAAAAGAAAAAATAATTCCAATTCCCAATCTGAATTGGGTTTTTATATTAAGAAAAAATATAATTGTATTTTTATTATATTCCCTTGTACGCTCCCCGTGAATGATTTTTTTTTTTTTCTAATAACATTAAAATAAAATCAATAGGAAAACATTAAGAGAGAAAATAAGTTAAAACTTTGTTTATTGATACCACTTAATCTTGTTAAACATTGTGTTACGGCGGAGGTAACCGAAAAGTTGTGTCTTAAATAGACGCAACCCGTTTGGACAGGCAGTTCAACTGTCAATTGTCAGTTTCTAGAAGAAGCTACGTGTCATATACAGAAAATTTGGGAAAAAATAAATAATATAAATAAATATATTATTTTTTCAAAAAATATATATCAACTTGGCCCAAACTCAAGACTCGTGCCAAGCCAGTCGAACGGTTGCACGCGTGTGGGTTTTGGCTCAACCTACTAGCATATAGGTCATCTCCCCTTCAATAACTTTATATACTCATTGGGGCCCAAACCCAAGTCTCAAACTTGAGTAATATAAAGTGGGTTCTATTCTTCTAATTTTCCTACGTGGGATTGTCATTTTTCAATTTCCCACCAATTTTTAATTTCAATTTATTTCAACTTCAAATAATCATCTTTTGACCTTAATTTCTCATTCACCCTAACTTGGTTTTGAAAAATATAAATATATTACATTAATCTATTCATGGAGTAGAACACACTCGATCAAAGAATTCTTTTGTCCAACTAACGGACCCACTAAACTAATTGGTCAAAAGTTAGTCAAACCAACTAATTAAAATCAATTTTCCAACATACACGCGGCATGTTGTCAACCAACATTGTACACCAAACATCATACTTGATTATAAAAGGGAAAGGAAAAAATAATTCATATTCCCAATCTGAATTGCATTTTTATATTAAGAAAAAATATAATTATATTCTTAATGTATTTACTTGTACACTCCTCATAAATTATTATTATTATTTTTTCTAATCACATTATGTTATAATTTAGGTGTGACTCGAATTCCTTATTTGAAATATTGAAGAATTCTAAGTGAAGTGCAAGTCAAAGAGAATTTAAGTTTAGAATGCTATTAAAGTCATATGTCAAGTTGAAATTCTATTTTGAAAATCTATTAGGAGTTGAAAATTGATATTGGAGTTGAAGAAAAGTTCGGGATGAAAAAAAAATTATGTTTTTGGGGGTAGAACGCCCAGCGGCGCCAGGGCGCTCGGAGGTGGCCCCGAGCCACCTACCTAACTTATTTCGGGTTTTCCGCGTTTTTCTCTTCTTTTTCGTTTTGGACTCGATTTTTTGACATCATATTTCATCAGCAACTCTACTATGAGGGTTTGAACATCCCCTATAAATATTAAATTATTCTATACAATTTTAGAGTTTGAGAAAATAAATTACTATAATTATAGGATCTATTGTAATTTTCTCCCTTCTCTATTATTCTTGAGTCAATAAGATATCTTAATTCATCTCCCATATAGTTTTTTTTTATTATTTTGCTTGATCTTATAATACTTCATTATTTGTCATATAACTTCAACAATTCATTCTGATTGTTAGTTTCATCAAGTGGTATTCAAACAATACATAATTCTTGTATTTTCAACATTGTTAACAAAATCCTGACATATTAATATTTCTTCTAACACACATTAAACAAAATCAATAGGAAAACATTAAGAGAGAAAATAAGTTATAATTTTGTTTATTGATACCATTTAGTCCTGTTAAACATTGTGGTACGGTGGATGTAGCCAATCTTGACTCAAAATTAAGAGTAAAATGTATTTTCTTGACTCAAAAATTTGTGTTAGCCAATCTCTAGCCCATCAAAGTAAATAACTTGTTTTAAATTTGATTTTATTAATAAAAAATGTATTTGTTATAATTAACTTATTCGTAAATTAATTTGATTATAAGAATATTCTTAAAGATGAGCCAAACATGAACGTGAATTAAACCAATTTCTTTGGACCCTCAAAATTCTAAGTCGATTGTTTTCATTTTGAATGTGATTCCGCAATCGCTATGGAACGTGGTGATATAGGATATCAATTAAGCTAAACCTATAGAAATAGTTTCACATAACTTTTACATAATACTCACATAGATGGGTCCTAACTGTAATAAAAAATTGCAAAAAAAAAATCCACTCCCTCCCCCTATTGTGCGGTGTCTATAAAACATCTGTGAAAATCCTCTTGTACACCAAGGAAGATTGATAGGATATTGATACACACCAAATAGTATTTTTAAGATTGATAAGTGATGTAATTTTGATTTCATGTTTTGGCCAAAACTTTCAATTATTTGAAAAGACTGGTTGTTAAAATTCTTTTGAACGTAGTACTCAATAGGTAATTTCTTAGTTTTTCATTGGTGGATATGTATCATTTACTTATTTCGATCACGGTTTTATCAGTTAATATTCCTTAATGTAAGCGTCGATTTTCTATTTGGTAATAAAATATACGAAGATCTAGCGAGACATCTTAGAATAGAACATCAAAACTTCTTTTATTTCATTGAATATTGCACTCTTTATCGTGAATGTCAATAGTTTAACCTCTTAAATTCGATCTCTTGTGGTGTGACAATTTTAGCCCATCCTAATATTATTTTCTGGCTTTGCCTCTGCATATACTTATAGCTTTAAAAACTTAATCTTTTTAATTGATTTTGATTAATCTATTCTGGAAAAAAAAAAAAAAAAAAAAAAACATTTCCACAAGGTGATGAAAGGTTAAGAAAAAATATTTTATTTGTTTAAAACTTGGATCATAATCCACTTAAAACAAAAAAAAATAATTCTTACCTAATCTTTAGGTCAAATAAATCAGTCCAATAATGAGATAATGCCGTAGAATGGACTCACTTTTTTATTATAAAAAAAGTATATGTCGGAGTGAAAAGTTAGTTGCGACAAAAACCCAAAAAAAATCCAAAAAATAATATATGGGGAGCCCCACACGTATTTCAGTGAAAGATTTTTTAACAGAATATTTTTTCGAATTTGCTACTTGTACATCACAATATACATCGGGGTGTACATCCCCCTCACATGGGGTAGGACCCGCTTAAATAAAAAGAATATTTTATGCAGTGGGTCCCACTCCCATGTCAGGGGGTGTAATCCTTTATGTATAAAAGTTGATGTACAAGTAGAATTTTTCATATTTTTTTGGGTCCAACAATTTTATAATAATGGCCCAAAATTCTTACCGTGCGTGACAATTGAGATAAATTCAGAGGAAAATTAAGGTAAAAAAAAAAAAGAATTTCCGTAGTATGATTCAAGAGTCCTGTATTTAGAAAAACAAAAGCATGAAGATTGAAGAAGGACAAGAGATACAACAACAAAAAGAATGTCAAATTGAAACTAATTTTCATTTTACTGGAAAATAGTTTTTTTTTTTTTTTTTTGGATATGATGATGTTAGAGTTATTGATAATGTTATGTGTGAGTAAATATTGAGAGAAGAAATGGGACCATTGTCCATGATTGTAAAAAGAGTAGTTTACGATTGAACTAATAGCTAAACTTTCGAACTTTGAAACTTGGGTGTCATCTTAAAAAGTCAGTATATTGCGTGAAGTAGATTAATTCCTTACAATTTTCTCCATGTTTAAGTTCATGTACGAGTTTTATAACAAATCTTCAATTCACGATGAATATTTCAACATTTAAGAAGGTTTGGTAATTGCTCATCCATCATTCTTGTAATTTCGAGTTGAGATTTTGTGTCTCCTTGCCCTCCAATAATTTTAAACACTTCAACATAACATATCTTAATTATCAAACTCGAAGATGTCAACATAGTATAATACACACAACATCAAATTTGAAATGTCGCCTTCCTATTCACCAATGATAAATGATGTTTCAAGATGTAAAAAATTAGTGAGAAAACAAGCATTGAGAAATATAAACGACAATTAGCTCTTGCGTGGGTTCCGTTTTAGGTAAAAATGCATTTATCTCTATGCAATAAAATAATATTACAGTAAAAAAATCACTATGACAAAATATGTTTTCCCTGAAATTAAATTTTAACGGTGGCTTAGTGTTGTCAACTTCCATTTCTATTTCTGGATTATTGTATGTACCATTATTTTTTTTACTTCGTGGCCTCAATTCATTTTCAGTCAATTTATGGGATACCCACTCCACTTTTTTATTGGGAATCTCATTCATTTCCTCAACAGAGAAAATCAATCTTTGAATCTGTGAGACTCACCCTTCACTGTATAACATAAATTTATAATTTATTAAAAGAGGAAAAGATTCTGTCAAGATGGGCATAGAAAAGTGTGATTGCATCTTGAATAATAATTAAATGCATTGAATTAAATTACTCTGTTTAGAATAATTCAATGCAATGAAGATTTCACATTTGTGATGAGACCCATTACCAACCTTTTTTTGTTGCCTTTGATTACTTTTTTTGCTCATTAGATTTTTGGGTGGTGGTTAAACAAAAGTTGCAGTTGATGGAAGAAATAATAGAGTACAGAAAAAGAAAGAGATGAATGAATAATTCCCCCAATAGCATTTGTCATTGGGGAACCCACCCACCCACCCTACCTGCCCACTATTCATTACTGCCTTTGCCTTTCATCTACTCATCTATCTGCCATAGGAAATAGGAATCTTCTTCCCACATAGCCATTGGAATTGGATTGCTTACCAATTTGAGATTTTAAACTAAGATTAGATAGTAGATGCAAGAATTTTGGATTTAGATATTTAACTACTTTTTGTGAAAGTCTTGCGCTATTCGACTAGTATAAGTAGCATAAGTAAATTCGTTTACTTGTATGTTTACGTGAAGCTTTTTTCTTCACTCCGTACCCTTCATTGCTATATTTATACGTAGATTAAAAAAAAATCTATATACTCAAATGACTTCTTTTTTAACTTCTTTTATTGAAATCGTATCGATATTGATTATATTTTCGGGTTTTGTAACAAGATACTAGTGTTGTTGAATGGCAAATTAAGCAAATCTAGGGACATGGAGGGCCTAGGAAAAACCATGGCAGTGGTACCTCAAACTATATTAAAATTGGTATCAATCAGTGATAAAGAGTCTGTCGAGTGCAGGTGCAGGTGCAGCTAATTTTTAAAAAAAAATAAAAAATAAAAAATGTCACATGATTTTTCATGTAGCAATTAAATATGTGTGTAGACCCTTTGTCCTTTGCAAAGCTTTATTGAGTAACTTTGCGTCTTTGGCATTATGATGACAAAACCAAAGTGTGACAGCGCAATTCATGGGGCGTGAACAAGGTTGCAGCGACCCAACCCAACAACAACTCCCTGCATAATTCAACATACTTTTCAGATTTCAATGAATACCAACAAATAAGTTATTGATATATGCTCTAATCTCTATAGATAGATACACACACACACACAACAGAGCAAACATTTGTCAGTGAAAATTATTTTTCTTAAATTTATTTTGAATTACACATTTTTCTAGTAAAATAATTTTATATATAAATTTATAAATTTCTTTGCTTTTAACAGCAGTTCTCCCAAAAAAAAAAATTAATTTTCACTTAAAATAATCGCTCACGAAAGATTTTTCGATGGAGCTTTTAATTAAAAAATTAGTAAATTTTAATAAAAATTGATGAAATGTGTAATTTAAAAATTATTGATTCTTTTAAATGTGTAATTCTTTTAGCTTTTTCAAGCTATAGCACTAAATATGTTGTCTAATATGCTTTTCTTTGGCGTGAATTGGTTGGTGGTATCATCACGACACACGCATAACCATGTCAGAGAAAGAAGCTTGGAGCATGGGAAAGCAAAATGTTAATTAAATTCATAAAATTTAACATATTGAGTCTTCATACATTGAGTACACGGTTCGAAGATAACATAATTTTGTACTAGACAATATAATAATGTATACAATTTTTATCATTTTATTTTTGAGTACTACCTAGGTACTCTTTAATTATACATACCAAACATATCGTAGCTGTTTATTTTTGTATTGGAAAGTAGAGTTGGAGAATGAAGACTACCCATACTTCATCCGTCACATTTATATAGGCTGACTTTTCTTATTTTCTTGACTCAATTATATAGTCGTGTTTTTTTATTGAAAATGTTTTGATTCGTTCGTTTAATAATTACCATTATTTAATTTGTTTATAATTAATTTGCTACTAATTGTTAATAATTAAATAAGGGTAACTTAGGAAAGTTTTTGACAAGAAAAATAAGATTTTTTAATTCGTGGGGAAATCAAAATTACTATATATAAATGGAATGGAGGGAGTATTAGAGATTTTTTTTCTTAACGTGGTAATAATTGATATCAAGTTCACCATCTTAGTGCTATTTGAACTAATAAAAATAATTAATATTAACTTGACAAGTAAGGATTATGAACTCTTCGTACATTAATCGAATTATTAACATATAGAGGACGGTGGCGTGCATTAAAAGGTAATTGGAGTTGGAAAAAAATTTTGATTTCTTAAAAATTGTCAACAACAAACAATGAAAGGAACAAATTCTTGTAACATATACATCGAGAGAAATATGTGATTGTTTTTTCATTACTTAAAAATTATGAAGGGAATAACTTTGTCAAATGCCTTCCTTTTGGAGAATGTTACCTCAATTACTATTTATCTATTAATAATTGTCATTGTCTACGATGAGGAGGTGTTGTTTTGAGAAGTCTCTTTTTCTTTTTCTTCACACTTCTATCTCTCTCTACATAAATTCATAATTTTAGAGTCCCATTGATAGAGCTTAGTCAAAAATTATTTCTTAAACTTAAAAATGTACTTTCGTATATGTTTAGATAATTTTCTATAAGTGCTTTATTTGAATATAAGAGTTTTTACATAAAATTGAATAAGCCCGTGTTTGGTACACATTAAAAAATTTCATTATCATTTTTCTTTATTTTTAACCACACATTCTTCAATAAAATACTATTTTTCATCACAGCAATAACTTTTTTTTTTCAACCACGCATTCTCCATCAATTCACTATTCCATAATATATTCTTCCAAAATAATGTAACTCAAACATATCCTAAGGTAGCCTCCCCGAAAAATCTTTTCATAGAAAATAACAGATTCAAAATCAGAAATCCTATCCACATATTCCTAAAAATATTATTTCACAAAAAAATAGAAGCAAAATCAGAAATCATGTCAATTGGACCCTTAGTACGTTAAACTAAATAATCGATTAAATATTGATTAACAAAAAGTGAACTTATCTAAAAAGAATAGAGAAGGAAGGCGAAATAAGTTCACAAAACAACCACTCAATAACTTGATTGAAGTGCCACTCTCCCAAAGAAAAGCATCTGGCTAAGTGATTCCATTTAACCTAAAAAGTTACAAGAATTTGTTCATTTCATTAATTTTTTTTCTTTCTCAAATTTAATACAATCATTGATGGAGCAAGAATAATGCCACTGAGTTACAAAGAAGTTAGATACTTCTTATTTGTCAACTTAATAATAATTATTTCTGACCAAGTTTTTCCCCCTAATTGAAATACGTTTAAAATAATTGAACCTAAGATGGACCCGAAACTAAATTACATTATTAATTATTTTGATTTATACTTGTCAATTTTTTTTTTATTTGAGGTGAAAAAAATTAATATACGGTAATAATTTAACCACGTGTGAGGAAAATTATCACCTAGGGGAGCGTTTCCCATGCGGCACGCACGTACTAAGTTGTCCTCAATATGGACAAACTGCCCTACGCATACACTGTAAAGGACATCGTACATGGGTCCCACTCTGTCTGTCGGTACCCTTCCCACGTGTCCCTCCACGTCGTATATGGTGCGACACGTGGTGAAGCTCAAGCTAGTCATCGAATCAGGACAAATATGAAAATCCAGAATCACCCCTAATATTTGGGTGAAATCACGGAATGACCAGATCTGTGTTGGTTACAAATGACGTTCGAGTTTTCGACTGAGTCAAGAAAATTAAAGGATTATGGAGTAGCATTTTTCTAACTGAATCGATCTCAAGAGAAATGGAAGTTACATTCGCGATAATTTTTGTTTGATTCATCATNCGATCTCAAGAGAAATGGAAGTTACATTCGCGATAATTTTTGTTTGATTCATCATATTTTAAATAAAATAACAATTTTCAATTAATTTATTTACTTTCTGATTGATTTTTTAATATTTTTTTTACATTCTTATTTTTGACCTTCGTTAATTAATGGATTTTGTTCATGATGACGATTTTTATATAAAGACGTGTTTTGAAAAGAGGGCAACGATTTTATCAAACCTTAGTATTTTGTATGTTTTTGCTTGTATAAAAATATGACTCGACTTGGAAGAGTCAACAACTCGTTAGAGAAACTTTTGAAAGTAGCTTTAGATATGAGATTGAATTATCTGCTCGCCTTTTGACTACAATTTATTTGAATTGACAGCAAGCATGGTATGGTAGCACATAGCACGCAAAAATGCTACATATGCTAGGCTACATGTGAACGAGAGCAATGTGTGAAGGAATAACTATTCAACCGTAGGGGTGGCAAAAATGTAGTAGCTTGTCGGTTCGAGTCGTCGAAGCTCGGCCAAGAGGCTCGTCTGACAAGCTTAGCAAAACTCGGCTCGTCAAGCCCACAAGCTGAACAAAAATAAAAAATAAAAAAACTCGAGCTCGTGGGTTGGCTCATGTATCTCGGCTTGTGGGTATCGGTCCAATGCCACCGCTATTCAATCGTGAATCTTTGTAGAAAATATAGAAAGACGAGAGTAAAAGACGGGAAAATAAGCCCCTTTTAAAGAATTTTTTTTTTTTTTGATAAAATTGTCATAAGGGTAATATATATTAATTAATTGAAAACTAAAGATAAAAATGCAATGTAAAAAATAAAAAATAAAAATATTATAATGATCAAATTCTAAAGATCTTTATTGCAATTAATCAATTTAAAAATCGAGGGTGAATATATCTCCAACGCCATCACTCCAACAAACAAAACAAAAGAAACAAACAAATCTCTCTCACTCTATCTCTAATAGCCATTTAAAATAAACTTCTTTTCACCAACTTTTTTCTCTCTCTATCCTTAAAGCCAAACCAAACCCTTAATAAACCCCACCCATTTTGGCCTGCATTTTCCCATTTATGAATGCCATTTTCCTCTCTTCCATTCATTGTTCTTTCCACCACAGTCCACAAACCCAAAGATTTCAAAGATAATCACGCAAATACATCATATACACACATATAAAGACAGATACAGATACATCATACATATAGGAACATATCCTTAGTGACCAAGAAATCACCATAGATATTAATGGCTGTTGAAGCTCGGCATCTCAGTCTTTTTCCTCCACAGATTATTAGCAATAGGTAAATACTTTAGACTATTGATTTTTTTTTTCCTGTTTTCATTTTCTTTCTTGATGTATTATTTATGCTTTTGAATGAATCCAGAGAAATGGCGATGAATGTTATTGAAGGCAATGGAAATACGTACAGTACTCCGTTGGCATACGGAGCGGTGGCTACAACGTCGGCGACTCAGACTGTGCTTCCTATGTATGGTTCAGTGATTAGCGATTTGGCTCCGGCGAAGACTGGTACAATGAAATCGGACAGTAGTCTCACGTATGCCGTTCCTATTTCTAGAAAGCGTTCAAGAGATGCAATCAATCCTCTGCTTTCATCGTACCCTAGCGTTTCCCAGAATCAAAATGCAAATCACAGTTGTGGTTCCATCACTTTCCTCGGCGAAGAGATTTCTTTTCAGATTCAACAACAGCAATCAGAAATCGATCGCTTTATTACTCAACATGTAAGATTATATTCCGTCGTTCATATTCTTTTTCGTTTCTAATTTATTCGGTTGGTTAACATATTGGTTTCTATCAGATGGATAAAGTGAGGATGGAAATTGAAGGTACGCGAACGAGATATTCTCAGAGATTAGCAGCGGCAGTTGAAGAAAACATAATGAAAAAACTGAAAGCCAAAGAGGAAGAAGTTGAGAAGATTGGGAAATTAAATTGGGCGTTAGAAGAGCGAGTGAAGTCTCTATGCGTGGAGAATCAGATATGGCGTGATTTGGCTCAAACAAATGAAGCCACGGCGAAGACCTTGAGATGCCATCTCGAAAAAGTCCTCACTCAAGTCAAGGACGAACAGCAACAGCAGCAACAACGCCACTGTGTCGACGATGCCGCCGCGGCGTTGATCGACGACGCAGAGTCATGCTGCGGCAGCAACTTTGACGAAAACGACCGGCGCGCATTACCGGAATGCTCCTCCCGTGAATTTGTCAACAATTCCCATGGTGGTGGTGCGTGTACTATGAGTGTCGACAACACTGTAGTAAGTAACAAGAACAGGATGTGCAGGCGGTGTGGGAAAGAGGAATCATGTGTGCTGCTTTTGCCGTGCAGGCATCTCTGCCTCTGCACTGTGTGCGGGTCGTTTCTCCATACTTGCCCCATCTGTAACTCCACCAAAACCGCTAGTGTTCACGTTAATCTTTCCTCCTGAAATTCAGATCCTCTTTTCGGCAATTTCAATAAAAATCGCAAAAAGTTTATCACCTATCAGTAAAGTCTCTTAACAGATTTAGACTATTAATTCAAATCTTTCATATCTTTTGCATTTAATTTATCTCTGTAAATTGTAATTAATCTTAACCTTCCAACATTTTGATCTTTTTCCCTTGTATTCTGAACGGTTGATTTTGTGTTTAGTTTTGGCGGGTACTTAAGTTAGCTCGATACCGGCGCATGTTAGCAGAATATGTTTTTGGGGGACCCACACGAGGTTATGGAAGAGCGTTTGTTAGACGCGTAGGGTTCTTCTCTATGAAGTCAACTTTGCGGACGAAAGTGAAGAACGGGAATGTAAAGGTAAACACGTGGACCTGCGCGCTGTTGTCGCGTTTTAATGGGGAAATTGAAAATGAAAGGTAAAGGAAATTGTAAACGGCACATATGCGCACGGTAGAGGATAAAGAGAATCAAATATATATTTTAGGGGGTCCGGCCAAAACTTTAGCTTCCGTGAAAGGGTTTAATTTACATATCGAAAATAAGTTTAATAGATTTATATATAATCTAGAAATAATTTATAAATTTATCGGAGAATGGCTAATTACTTAAAAAAGGTTAAGAGAGGGCAGAAGTACAGATAATACACAGTTCCGTATTATACACTAGGTTTAATCGAGTATTTAGCTCATATTGGTCATTGGACAACCTTTATCTTAATTTAACTTTTGTTATATGATCATTTTTAACTATATATTCACACAATAAAATATTTTATAAAATATTTGATATGTAAACTCATAAATTTTTCATCATTCAACTATACATTACATTCCCTAAAAGATAATATTCAAAATTATGTTTTAAGATTTTTAAGTCCAATAAACAGTCTTTAATGTAGTGGTGTCAAACGAGTCGAGCGGCTCGGCTAATGAAAAGTTAGCTCGGATTCGTCATTTCATGAGCCGAGCTGCTCGTGGGCTTGTCCAAGACGGAAGGTTTATCATTTTTTCTTAAAAAATAAGGTTCATCTTTTTTAAAAAAATGACGAGCTTGCTAGCCAAAGCTCGGCTCGGCCCGGCTCGACCCGACCCAACCCATGAGCTTGGCTCGATCTACTAGTACTGAGCAAAGTAGAAGCTTGGCTCATTATAAACGAGTGAGCTTGACTCGATCCACAAGTAACGAGTCGAGTAGAAACTCGGCTCATTATAAACGAGTCATGAGCAGAACTCGTGCGCATCACTCGATCCATGGCCACCTCTAGCTTAATGCTTAGTTTATGAAAAGTGAGTTTCGTTTATCAAAGCTAAGAAACGTAAAACATTGAATAATTCATTGATTGATGCTGAAAAATCAGTATCTATAACCGACGGCAAGGGATAGGCGTTGAGTTGATGGCGTTTTAATGCGGGCGCGTACTATGCACGTCGTTGAGGGTGGGTGGGGGGGTGGGGGTAGTGGGGTCAGTGACTCTATCTATGGTCTTTGTCGAGATAGCACGACATAGTACCAAAGATTAGATGCATATAATAATGGTGTTGTGATGATGTTCCTTGTTGGCAACATGTTTTACTATTTTTTTAATAGGAATGATGCTAATTAGGGTTAAGGCAGGCCACTTGTTTAGATTTGGAGTTGAATATTAGGCCATTTGAATTGATTGATGGTCTGTGGATTGGCATTTGGCACTGGCAAAGTCGTTTTCACTGCCAGAAATTTCTACCCCTTTCTTTTGATTTTACTTGCACTTTCAAAAACCTACTCATTTTTTTTCTTCTTCTTTATCACCGTAAATAAAAGCTGATTTAACTTATTATAAATAATTTATAAATCAACACCAAATAAGTTGTTTAGTTCGTGTTTGGTTAATGTTTATAGTTTACACGTCATTTATAAATGTATCGATCAGATTATTTAAGATATATATATTTATTATTATTATTATTATTTTTCCTCCCAAAATCTTTAAAATTCTCATTGATTAATTTTCAATTCGTTTTTGGTCTTCAAATGAAAGGTAATTAATTACCCTCCTTAGTCCTTCATCTCTTTGGAAGAAGAAGTGTTTTTAGTCATGTCAACGAGTCGAGTCGAACCACGAACCGAAACTCGAAACTCGAGTTTGACTCGGCAAAACAGGGCCGAGTTTTTTTTTGGGCCAGACAGAGCCGAGCAAAAGTTCGGCCAAAAAAATGAGGCTTGGCCAGTCCAACTATATATTTTTTTTTAAAAAAAATTTTGGCTACCTAGCTGCCTAGTGTAGGCTATTGCAACAGCTGCCTTTAGCTGCCAACTTTTCAATTTTTTTTTTTAAACTTACAACGGACAAGCTCATGCGGGCCGTTTCGACTCGTGACACAGCTCGGCCTTGTGGCTAGTCGAGCCACATGGGCAGGCCCAGGCTCAAGCCGATGCCCCCAAAATGGGGTTTGGTGTAGCTCGAGCTCTTTTTCCATCCCTTGGGGGATCGAAATTGAGCTCGAGCCGTTCGAATTTTTTTGTTATCCCTAGGTGTTTCGATCCCCTTTATTAGATCAAATATGTATCTACTTTTTTTATTATCGCTGTGATCCAAAAATTATTTACGTTTATCCACCATTATTTTCTATTTTCATAATTTAGATAGAGACAACAACTAGAAATGTTAATCGACATTAATAATGATTGGACAAGAATTACAATATAAATTTTATGTAACTTGAAAGCAAAACTTGGTCAAATTGTTTGAAGTGGTAAAATGTTACATCAATCAATCAAATTTTATGCCCTAAAATAATAGTAATAATAGAGATGAGTGCAGAGAGGAAAATGATAAGTGTGTCAAGGAATAGAGAAGTAAAGGTGGCATCTTCATTTATCTTTCTTATTCTAAACGTTTTGCTTTGTCTTTGGATTATTACCACGTTTGAGTCTGAAACCTCAAATGGGATGCATGTACCTTAAAAGATACCTCCAAAAAAAATATATATAGTATTTTGGATTTTTTTTTTTAAAAAAGAAGAATATAGAAAAGTTGTCTCTCTAGAACTTATCTACTCTTATTATAAAGAAATAAAAAAAATTAAAATTATGCCGAGATTTGGATGGATCATTGTTTGTTGAATTTTTCTCCATGTACAGTCCTTAATTTAAGGACTGTACATTTACAGCCCTGGTGGCATCTTCATTTATCTTTCTTGTTCTAAACGTTTTGCTTGGTCTTTGGATTATTACCACGTTTGAGTCTGAAACCTCAAATGGGATGCATGTACCTTATAAGATACCTCCAAAAAAAAATAATAGTATTTTGGATTTTTTTTCTAAAAAAAGAAGAATATAGAAAAGTTGTCTCTCTAGAACTTATCTACTCTTATTATAAAGAAATAAAAAAAATTAAAATTATGCCGAGATTTGGATGGATCATTGTTTGTTTGGTATAATCAAGATATGCGGAATGACAAGTGTTGTAAGTCTAGTTGTGAGAAAACTAATGATTTTCGAAAACAAGTTTGATTAAATTGGGTGGCTAACATTAAGTCTCTGTTTGGTATATATTAAAATTCTCATTCTCAATCTTTTACTCATTTTTAACCACACATTTTTCAATAAAATAATATTTTCTATCACATCAATAACTTTTCTTTCTTTTTCAACCACACATTCTTCCAAAATAATATGATTCAAACACGCCCAA
>CAIGRS010041400.1:0-15820 GCA_903798395.1 Fraxinus floribunda | reverse complement strand
ACTTTTGGAAAAAAGAGTTTTAAATAGTGATTTTTAAGAGAATGTGTGATTAAGAAGTAAGGACAAAGTATGTTTGGTGGATCAATATAGTTGAGGATGAAAAATGTGTGCGCTTGATTGAAGTGAGTACGTAAAAAAAAAAAAAGAGTGAAAAGTGTGGTAGTCAAACAGAGGCTAAAGTCTGTTTGGTGGTTCGATATAGTTGAGGATGAAAAATGTGTTAACTTCAGTAAAAAAATTATCGAACTCTCAACAATCTAAAAATTGCCACTTCTCTTCCAGTTTCTCATGCATTGCTCCAAGGAATTTGAATGGCAGAATTCATTAAATTGACATGAAAATTACTCTTAATCTTTATTAAGCAAGCAATATATACACTTTATTTGAACACTTCATCTACTAAGGAGATTACAGCAACTAAAAAGAGACATATAGCTTGAAGCTTCCAAGCATTAAGAACCAGCTTATTGAGTCGACCCCGAGCCCAATCATTTCATCAACAAACCAGTTAATATTACCGTTGATTTCTTTCTTCATATCAACAGGTCCATCGATGTCTTACTTCATCTCATCCGGTGTATTGACTACCTTCCTGCATTTCTTCTCACTCGTTTAAGAGTTATATATTCTTGCAACCATCTACTTAATCCGTCTTTGCAAATCTTCCGCGGATTCTTGGTTGGCTATCGGCCAGAGCCTTCCTGCAAGCATACTGAATCAAAAAACACCATAAGCATAGTCCAAATTTATGATCTACTTCGGGTGAAAGCACGAGCTCATTAATGAGGTCCATAACTATATAATTTGATGGAAACTACTTACTATTGGAGCACGTTTGCAGTTCTTAAAAGTAAAATCGTGATCTTTCTCAGTTTGAGGTCAGATGGTAGCAAAAAGTGTAACAAAAATATTATGTGGAAAAAGCATTAGAACTCACCTTGATTTTCCTGCCATAATTCCTTTTCGACTTCTTACTCCTGTATCTCGAGAGCTTTTCCTTACGATCTTCAGAAGTACAACTGCTAATAATTTTAGGTTGCATCGCGAGGTTTATATTACCATTGCCAAGAGTCTGTCATAAAAACTCAGTATCAGTGACTGTCCTATCCTGTCGAAGAGGCCAGAAACATCTAAACATTTTTCAGATCGAATTTGTTATGGAACCATTAATTGCATGGGGCGCATTAACGAACACGTTTACAAAGAACTAATCATTTAAAAGTACTCAAAACTCTAATCAACAAGTTTTCTCTAGCTTTTAGCCCTTTATAATGAGTAACAGACGATCTTATCTAGATGATATATGATAAATCTACAAGAAGCACGATGCATACTTAAATCGAATTTAGTAGTCTCGGAGCATTTGATAATTGAGTCAACAAACAATAGTAAGAAAAAAGCATAGAGTAATCAAACCTGACCTCTATGTCTCCTTCGCTGAATGCTCTTCGCATCCCATAAACAGCCCCAAAGTCCATACCCAGGAAATCAAGAAAATTTGGCCTCGTTAGAGCCTCATGCATGTGTTCCATCGACTTTAGACAGCTAGAACTAACACTTTTCTGGAACTGACTCTCAGAAAGCAATTTTGCATCAGCAATCGGCTTTTCATCCGTCTTTAAAGTAGGGATTTTGATATCCAGGACTTCTGAGAGTGGCGTTAAGTTTGCTTCCTTTTCCAAAAGATCCTTGTTGCATTCATAGAAAACCTCACTGATGAGTAGCCCATTCTCGATTGATGATTCAATATCTGATACCGACATTGCTTGTGGGGAGATGACATCTTCTCCACACGAAATCATTGAAATCACAGCTGACATTGGATCAAGGCCCATCATCAGTTCTTCCATTACTGGTTCAGGGGCCTTGAAGAGATCCCCTTCTCCCCCAAGGATGTAATCCGATATGGTAGGTGTCTGAATGAGGTTGCCCTGTATGCCCTCCATTAAGATCAAAATTAAAAACTCAGCAGTCTTAAAATGATTTATGCATTTTCTTCTACAAGTAATTATATGCATTTTCTTCTACAAGTAATTAAGAGTGTAAATGAAAAATCTTATATCCCTACACATTATTTCTCATACAGTAAAGATGTCAATTATGCAAGAAAATGTGTTATTTGAGAGACTAGAGAAAACAACTTTCCTCGGAGGATAAACTGTTGACAGAAAAACATTCCCTTGAGCAAATTCTACATGTTACAAAACTTGGCTTTTTAAAACTTATCACAAAATTCATCTTTCCAATCTAGACAATAAAGAAGTTAATGAACATTTGCAAATACATCAGCCACTAGAATTTGTCATCAATGATCGATGCGTTCAAAATACTTAAAGTCGTCATTTCCTATACCAGGTCAAATTTCCATACAGAAAAATTCGCACTTGTATAAAGCTCAATGACTAATAAGCTAATGCTATAAGCTGCCATTAATATCACTTTTAAGTAACCAGGAATCAACCATTGAGCAAACAAAAAGCCCAAGAGATCAAGATTTTTCTTTTAAGGGAAATATGCTTTTCCAATTGGAAATTCCACAAAGATCTAAAGAATAACAACCATAAAGGGGTGGCTAAGCTTTTGCTTTTCTCCCACCTTTCCATCCTAATATCAGTAAGTGCAGAGTGAACCGTCAACAACAACTTGACAGCACAATGAACAAGCAAAACAATTCTCGATAAATTTGGGGCGATTACATCAACCCATTTTCTCAAATCCGTTTGGCTCAAACAACTAGGCATCAAAATAAAGAATAAAAAATAAAAGCAAAAGCAAAAGTAAAAGCAAAAGATTATCTTGCTGCCAAGAATATAAGTGGAGGAGAGTGGCAGATATGTCTTTTATGTGGAAAAAGATGGAAGTAGAAGAAGTAGAAAATAAGTAAAGAACACGGAACTAATGGTTACGATAATAGATTTTCCAAATTTTTTTTCTTCTACAAATAGATCCCAAAACATAAAGAAAATTCATGAACTTTCCATATATAGCCATAGGAAAAATGGAATATATAGAAGAAAGATTTCAATATCCCTTTTCTTCTCCACTGAAGTCAATCTACAAAGCAGCTAAATGAGAATTCTTGTATCATGTAAACAGTTCTTGCCAGAAAATGTTCAAGAAACAAAAAAGAAATTCAGATTATAAATTAATTGACCAACAAATTTAAACTATAAGTACAATTTCTTGAAATTTCTGTTAAATTTAAATGAATCCCACAAATTGATCATCCGCCTCCAGGATAATTGAGCTCAAAAACCAAAAACAGACATACATACATACATACATAAGGAACCCAATATGCTGATTAAAAAAGAATACTACCAATGAAGCATTGAGTTTCTGTGAGGAGCATAAATCATCAAACTGTTGAATTTCTTGAGGGAGAAAAGGGAACATTAGCCCAGCATACATTTTTGCTTCTCTTTCTTGTTTCTCTCTCATGAAGACTAAAGAGCGACACACACATACTCTGAACTGTATGCAACAGTGGTATGTATATATAGAAAGATAAGTGCTTTAAGGAAAAGGTCCCTTTTATATAGGTGTCAATCAGAGGCAAAAACAGAGTACCAGCAGCAGCTACAGAGCAATACAAAAACAGCCATATTCAAGAAGGGAGAAGAAGTGTGTGCGTGTGTGAAGGACAGAGAAAGTTGAGAGAAGGAATCCGATTTTGGTTTTTTCTTAGAAATCCCATCTAGGGGAGACAAGTTATAGCAGCAAAATAATAATAATACGACACTTTAAATAAGCTCTTTGCTAAAGTTTTTAATCTTAAGTCAAAATTAACAATTAATTGTACTCACATAGTTTATGATATTAAAAAATTTCCATCTACACGTTTCATCAATTTTATCAAAATCTATTAAAAACTTAATTTTAATTCCCACCAAACATGAGCTAATAAAATAATGCATCGAGACAAGATAAATCTACAAATTGAAATATCTTAATAGTTAAAAAAAGAAGGTAAAAGTGATACTCGTAGTAGCTATGAACAAAATGGGAGCAGAGTGCAGACTCAACCATGAAAATGGGATTGCAAAGATGGAATAGAGCCCCCAAGGCTGGATAGGGGGATTAGCTGATTTTTGAGATTTCCTTCTAGTAACGAGTCTAAATTTGACGAGGAGTTAAAAAGAGACATTACACTCGACATAATATATGAAAAAATACGATTAGGACATACAAGGTATAGTTCCTTAAGCTCGTTGCACTTTTATTTGAAGAAGCAATAGCTCTCCTTAGTCTGTATTTTATTTTATCTTTAAGATCAAGTAGGATAAAAAAAGCATATTTAATTCAATGGATGTGGCAAGAAAGTAAACAATGATGAATCAAGATATTTGTTAGAGGTCATTGTCCTGTGTTAGTAAAAGCTGTGAATTATATATTACTAATCAACAGTTGATTAAAGAAATGATGCAATTTGCTGCAAAAGAACAGTTGATCAAGACATGGGACGAGTCGAGCGCTGACATTCGAGTAGTCGACTTTCAAAGTTTGTAACAATTTCACGTATTTTTTAAAGGATGTTTGATCACTTTGTGTTACATGGTGCACTCATTGTTTCTCTAGAAGAATATAAAATGGCTCTAGAATTTGTTTTTATTCATGGGACCTTAAGCTACTCTTGTCTTTTTCAATTTTTGAACCTAAACTCAAAAGATCAATCATTTCATAATTGGAATCAGAAAATGACCTATTAAGTCACATAAACCGTCCACTAGGCTGTAAACATAATTAGGCGGCACAAAAATAAGGGCAGGTTGGGGACTAAATTGAATAATAATCAGATTTTTGTATGAATTGGTTTTATGTGAAATTTGGTTGAATTTTCTAGAGCTTATGTTCCGAAACAGACTAAAAGAAGACAATTTATGTACACGATCGTCTTTGTCGGTTTGAGATTTAGATAATATTTGATATTTTCAAGCGTGACTCGTTGTCGTGATAATAAGATGCGCTGGAATGTCTAGGTTTACATTAACTGGCCTAACAGAATTTAACACATGCATTCCGGGACTCGACATCAGTTGAGCCATGTAGAGTCTACCCTAGCAAGCCTAAAAATGAGATTTATTCTTAAAAGCCTACTTGACAACCATTATTGAAGAAAAAAAAAAAGTTTTAAATAGTGATTTTTAAGAGATTGTGTGATTAAAAAATAAAGAAATTTTTTTATACACATGTAGAATATTTTATTATGTGAATGTTTTGTTGAAAATGATCGTGTAACAAATTATAAAATAAATTAATGAGTATCAAAGTGTCAGGGATCATTTTTGAAGATATTCTTTATTTTAAAAAAATATCAATTTTTAAGAAGGTCTTGTTACGTCTCGTCACTGAGACTACCGTCAAAGTGACGCGTCGCAATTCACGTGAAAAGGAAAGTCAACAGAAACACAATTGGTCGAAAACAAAGTAGTCAAACAAAGGCTAAAGCTCTTGTAACGAAGCACTGCCTAAATGGCTGAAGCTCCTAAGTCGAAGCGCTACGTAAGAAATCAAAGAAGAACCGAATCTCTTCACGTAGAAGACCACCAATACAAAACTTCCTCCTTCTGAAGCCCTTAGTTCATCCAAGTTGAAGATGTCTCTTACAAGATTTGTAGATAATCTTTAAGAATGATTGATGTAAAGTTTGTAATAAAAAAATATCGGTGTGTCAACCTAATATATAGGACGGATGACCCATTGTCAACATATTTGTGTATGATAAACTGAGTGATGTGAGGCTTAAGTCAAGCAGATAAGGCCATGTGGACACCACGTTGACCATAACACTATAAATAGGTGATCTTTGTAAATTGTAAGGGGCTTTTGGAACGTTAATTCTAATATATAAGAAAACACTCAAAACAAATACTTTCAATAAACCTTCTCGTTAGTTCTATATTTGTTAGTTTGATTTTAGGTTATTTATATTTTGTCGGTGATTATTTGTTAGTACGTTTAATAGGCAAATGTGAAAATGAATTCTAATTCTATGTTAGATAGAAAATAAAAACCCACAAAACCTATAAGAATTCGTTTTCCATGAAAAAAAAATGCAAGTTAAAGTGGTTGTACCTTGAAATTCGATTTCCATTTTCCACGTTGCAATTAAACGGCCAAAGTGGAATCGTTTTCCTCAAATGTGACATTTTCCATGGAATTGTTGCAATCAAACTGGGTCTTAGTCACTATCGCCGATGTTCAAACACTTTTATCTCGTAAAGCATCTCTCGCGTCCAAAGCGCTCTCCTTCTCCGTCCTGTTCTCCGGTCAAAACGCGTCGGAACTTATTTGAGTTGGCATGAGTGGGTCTGACATCTGTCGTCCACGACAACATCTTGTTTTTCAAGGTCACCATGTCTGATTACGTAACTTAAAATCTACAATTTTTCGAACTAACTAGTTAGCGAGTACTGCTATGTCATTGTCGTTTTAGCAGCACCGTAAATGATAGAAAGGTCCACTACATTTATTAACGTTGGTTCGCATTTTAATTCAATAAATGCAGCAGCATTGACCCCATCTGGCTCTGTGATATTTCCAAATTTTAGGGACAAAATATTCGGGCCCTTTGCAAGTGACAATAATTGGAAGGACCATGTAAAAGATAACATGTCAACTATTCAAAGTTCTGAAATTTTGAGGAGACGAACAAATTGTAATATGTCGTGTGTTTATAATATGTATATGTATATAAAATAAAATTCATTGTGAATTGAAGCATTAGACTATTTAGAAAGAGTGTTCGACATAAATTTACAAGATATTCTTTTCACAAGTATGAGACTCATGATTATTAAGTTGATTTTTTTAGAAGTGACTTTTTAAAGAATGTGTTATTGAAATGAGAATGGAGAAAAAATGGGATAATTACCTGATTTGTCACTAAACTTTGTAAAAAGTTAACGGGTAAACTTTTGAAATTCAGCAATCCCCTGGAAACATTACGCAAAGTTTAGTGAACAATCACATAATTTACCAATCTTTATGTTTTTTTGGTCTTTTTCTTTCTTTTTTCTTTTATATACTCCTACCCTACAATTTTATTCTCTCTAATACCGTCAAACTTAAAAAGGAGAAGAAGAAAAAAAGTTTTTTATTTCAAAGTAACTGACAAGGTTGTCTACTAAGCTTTCTAAGATCAAATGAAAAAATAAATAAACTAAAAAAAATAAAAATTGATAAATTACCCCGATTAGTTACTGAACTTTGCGTAAAGTTTCAAAGAGGTCACCAAACTTCAAAAATTTCTCTGTTAGTCACTGAACTTCACAAAATGTAATTACATTCACCACTGAGAACTTAAAAAATTTCCGTTAGTTACTGAACTTTAAAAAAAGTTTTATAAAGTTCAGTGACTAATGAAGAACTTTTGAAATTCAGCAATTCCCTGAAAATCTTACGTAAAGTTCAATGACCAATTAGGTAATTATCCCAGAAAAAATAATTTTGAAAAAATCAATTTCAAATAAGGGTTTTTTATTTATCTAGACGAGTTCATCGAATCAATTAAAAGTAATTTTCTTAAATCGTGATGAGAATCACCAAAATATAGGCGAGTCATCCTTTCTATTAGAAGCGCAAAGAAACTCTAGACAAATTGTTAGTTTCCACTTAAAAATTTACTTAAATCTTGCCTCATTTTCTACAGCTACACAGACTACATTATTGTCATTAAGACATCTTACTAATATATTATTCATTTAGTTCTTCTTTACAAATTACGACGTTCCTAACGATTCTAAATGAAAAATGAATTTTGTGAAGCTCGATCTTGCTACCTTAGAACACTGATTTTGTTACCATTAGGTAAACTTTGGCCCCTAAGTGTCACGCCATGACATTAACTAGCATTTTTGTCTCTTCTTTGTGTTAATTGCACATTCATAGTACATTGTATAACCAAGTACATAGAGAAAATATAGTACCATATGTCCTAACAAACATAGTGCATGGGGGGACCGGGGAAGATTATTAATTGAAACCATACTTAAAAAACGCCAAAAGAAAAGAGAAGCCCTTGGAAGTTAGGCTGCAATAATTTTAAAAACAAATATCTCATTTTCATAGCCTCTTTCATTCCAAATTAATAAACAATATCAGTTGTTACTATGCATTTTGTTTGCAGGTGCTGAATAAATGCACTAGAACAGAACAAAAAAAATCAGCATCTAATTGGAACTAGACACTAGAGATAACATTTTCTGGGTCCATAGCCTTTTTGTAGAAAGTGATGTGCATGTCATCATGTGATTGCACTCACCATCGACATCTTAATTAAACGAGCGTGACTTTTAAGTTACTTATTTTGCTAAATATGCTTTTCAAATTACTTCTTTTTTTGTTAATGGAACAAACTCATTTTTTGGTAAAGCAAATTTCGAAAACAATGCTCAATATTTAACGAAGATAGTTGAGTAACAGGAAAATTATAATACCCCACTAAGTTCAACGCCGTCGCTTATTCATATAGACGAAATATATTAAAAAGAAGCTCGTCGATCGAGAAGCCCAAAAGGATTACCGATAGTTTATATCGACGGAGGTATCATATTTAGAAGCAACATAACATGTAAAGGAAGCCATCTCTAGCTCATTAGTAAACTTTTCACCCCTTTAAGAGTCCATCTCTGGATGCTGGAAAAAAATCATAAACTCAAATCAGTAAATTAAATCACCGTAACTTGGAAATACACAGTAATGCCAAAGGAATGAGATGAGAAGTGTGAGGTAAGTCATTTAGTGTTCACCTCTGCCATAAACTTCTTTAGAATCTCTTGCTTCTGCATTTCATCACTTGTCGGAAGGCCCAAGGATTTTTGTCGTTGGTCAAACTGCAAATAACATTTTAAGATAAATTGAAGTACCTAAAAAAATTGCCCAAAAAATTGAGTCACCATTTCAAGGCTGGACAAGTATAGTCTTAATTGAAAAACAATCTTCAAAATAGATATCATATGAACATGCCACACATGAAGTGGTCATGAAAGTAAAAACATAGGTGCAAATGCTGATATAGTGTCCAATGCTTACCGTCATCTTTTCCACAGTCGAACGTGTTTCGGTGTCCAAATTTGAAAGTCAGCTGGTTTCAGGTTCTATTTTCTGGGTATCAATCTCTGGCTCACCCTTCACCAGATACTTCCACCAGTCCATCTGGTTCTGCTTGGTAAGGAGGATAGAGACAGATTTCTGATCCTCTACAAGAAGTTGACTATAGTTAGACATTCATTTCCTTCCAAAGAACAATCCACATACGTTTTGTGATCGAGAAATAGACAAATCAAGAATATATACGCGCGCGCGTGTGTGTGTATTTGTGTTTGTGTTTATAATGCACGTCTGTAGAATATGTAATAAGACCTAACAACCTTAGGTCCAGAAGCTATCATCGACCTTAACAGACTGGAAGAGTTCGCCCTGCAAGCAAACAAACATAAGTCTTTTAACTTTTTATTCTAAGAGAACAGCACGCGATGATCCATGGAACAGCACGATACACTTACGTCAATTACTGGAGGATGACCTTTGATCCCAACTTTCAGATGGTTCTTCTTAAATTCACACACAAGGACTTTTGACTTTGTTCCAGGAGGTACAGGAACAACAACATTAACCTCTTCCAAAGATTGACCCCAAGAGTACTTATCCATATCGAGACCATTGCCTTTGTTAGGAGCTGCTCATATACGAAAGAATAGTTAGTAACCAACAGATCGTTGTCTTCCCTAAACAAGTAGAAGAACGGATGGTTGGTAGTCACTAGTCACATGTATAGAATATCAAATATATACATAACATTTCATGAGCATAAGCAAAAATAAGATATTAACACTACGGGTGTGCATTGGTCAGGTTGGACCAGTTTTGGGCCCCACCCAAAACCGAAACCGACTTGGTTGGTTTAGGTGAATTCCAATCCGAAACTGACCCAATTCATCTTGAAAACTGAACCGATCCAAACTGATAAGTTCGATTTGGTTAGGTCAATTTCCTTTCTTTCCTAGCTAGTTATAAAGGAAAAAGGTCCAGGTGGTTGAATTTGTCCTATTCTTGAAATAAACAACTCTCACACGCTCCATTTCCAAAAAAGATCACCACCAATTACTACACTTACATTTATTTGATTTGTTACTAAAATATCAGATATTAAATCTAGAACTCCCGACAGATGGCCAATGGCCTAAAGAAATGAGTTACATTTTTCAAAGGATATCGTTTTATAAATAAACTCAAAAATCGATCAGATCACAACAATTCTTTTTCAATGGTATCAATAAAGGTCCTAAGCCATAAATCAATTCAATTATTCAAATGGGGTCCTTTATTCCCATTAAGCACCAAACTGAGAATTTAAATTGAGAAAAAGAACCAATTTTGAATCATAAAGGACTTACTTGACTGCATTTTTTATGACATCTAATGGGCTGATCGGAGAGGGGCGGCGACAACTGGTGAGTTGTTTGGAATGAGATGCTGAGGCAAATGACAATTAGGGTTTGCTTTAATATTTGTATTATTGATTTAAAATTAAATTTTAAATTTGAATTTTAAATGATTAAAAATAATAATAAAAATGAGGGGGTAAGGTCTACTCGGGTTGGTGGCTTAACCAACCCGAGCCGACAAATAGCAAATTGGAAGCTACCAGAATCAAACCATGAAACAAGACCAAACCCACCCAACGGTCGAGTTCAAAGGTTTGGCGAGTAATTTGCCTACTTCTAATTAACACACTGCCATGTAATTTTCAGTGTGACCATTGATAGCACTGGAATACAGTAGTAAGTCAGTAATGCATGGCAGACGCAGTTAACAAACACTAAAACTACAATCATATATGGAAATCAAATCTATGAAAATTTAAATAGTAGAGAATTTCCAAAATAACAAGTTCTCTTTCCTCACTAGTCACAACTTCCTTTTGTAGAATCCCAAAAGTAGAACGCAGTTAAAATTCTGGATACCATTTAACCTCATACTTTAACTCAAAGGGAAAAATGAAAAATTGTGTCATAGTCCGTTTTCCCTTTCTTCAAGAAGTTTACATCTATCAATGAAACGACTTCCACAAATACTACAAAGATTCACCAAAAGCACGAAATAACAAATCAAAATCTCTCAGGCACCTGTTCATGTTCCCACACTCTAAAGTGTTAGGTATTTGACAAATTAAATTTTGATTTCTTTTATTAAAAGTTGATTACGTTAATTAAATAAGTGAACAGTTGGGCAGTCGTGCACAGAAGGAATTAGAGCAATATGTAATTTTCGCAAAAGGCAATTTGTATGGGAAGGAAAGTTTAATTAATGCTGTTCAATGAAGAATTACTGTAAGTCTCGTTTAATTCATGTTTTCACTTTCATGCTGGTTTTCATATTTATTTTTTTTCGCTGCACATTTGGAAGGATTTCCCCCACCCCATTTCCATTATTTCCACATGCAGTCAATAAAAACAATGCACAATTCGAGATTGAAGATATCTTCTCCTCATCCTTCTTCCTCACAATGTTCTTGAAGAAATATATAGATTCACAATATACCAATGCAACTGAACACAAGCAAATAGAGTCCAAACCATGACAAATGAAGAAAGATATAAGAATACTTCTCATATCTTCCATGCTGAAAATTAAACACAAGAGGCACACGAGTACTGCAAATCAAGAATCCCACAGCCTTTCTTAGTAGCTATACAAATTAAACAGGATAAATATTTGAAAGCGACGCTTTATCATGCATTACTTTCATGAAACTCTAATGCCTTGTGAACATCAATCAACACAGCTAAAATCCTAGAACGGGTAAAGCATACAGTGGACAAACTCAAAACAGAATCGAGCCTTAAAGAGAAAAAATAACATAATCGGTAGAGAAATATCTAACTGCATTCAGAAAAATGGAAACTTTCTGAAGAAATAAATCACAAAAATATGGCCGGTCTGAGTTCGTAGAAGTCAAGGCAAAATATTGATTCAATAGAGTCATTATATGCAAAAAGTAATACATCCAGAACTGGATTCTAGAATATCCTCTTATAATAAATAAAAATATTGCAATAAAACTTGAAGGATACCTAGAGGCCCTTTATTCTCGTCCTCTTTAGTATCATTTTCCTATTCCTTGACCTCCGGCTTCAACTCTTCCATTTCCACATCTGTAGTATCTGTAGCCAATGGTGGTTCCTCCACTTTCTTTTCAGCTTTTGCACTTCTTCGGTCTTCAATTCTTACCTCTTCTCCTCCTCGACTACCACTTTTTCCTTCACCAATCTAATCACAGCACTCACGTCTTTTATCAAGGAATAGCACTTGAATAAGTCTCTCTCGCGCCACGAACTCAAAATCCTTCTCCGGAAACCCTAAAGGGTTTGACGGATCAAACGAGACGGTAAACGACTTGATTGAAGTTGTCGTCATCTGGTTTTCTTCTATGTAGTCGAAGAGAATCGCCATCTTAGTAATTGAATTCAACAATTTGGGCCGAAATTTAGGGTTTTGCCCCGCCATTTCACCAATTTGATCTTTGGGGTTTTTTGGGAATATAGTTGAGTGAATTTACTGTGGTGTACACCCCTTCTCTCAATAATATGTCTTGCATTCTCTAACTCCATCCCAAGTCATTCTAATTTGGAAAATGCCACGTGTACATTATGGTACATATAATGGTGTCCATAATGGACACATGTGCTCCCCTTATTGGGAGGGGTGCCGGTGGGGCCAGGCGCTTCTAATTTTAACCATGGAAAAAGCGGGAATACTTCAGCAGTGCAAAAGACATAAGTGATGTAGTCCCAACTAGACTGATAATAGCAGAATGAGAGTTCGATTTCGACCTCTAACAAGATTTGAAATTGGACTCTTTGTGGACACAAGTATGACGGTTCTTGTACTCTAACATGCTGACGCACATCCCGCGATTTACCTCATCCACGATACTCTGAGGGCTGGACAGTGAAGTCCTCAATATTGGGTTTCAACCTTTTAATTTTGTCCATGGAAAAAACTTTCCCACTCCACCACCACTGCTAAAAAAAAGTGTCGCACTTCCTCCACCCATCCATAAACTTCCAATTTCTAATTCTGTCCAAAAAGTACTTCTCCCAACCTCATTTCAAATTCCTAGCCACACAGATTTTACCCCACCCAGCCGGTGACGATGATGATGAAAGAAAAAAAAATACAAGTTTAACTAGGACTAGACAAAACTCTCGAACCGAAACCAGAATCGAACCGAGCTGTTTTTCATAAGTTAAATACCCGACCGAGTATTTAAATTGAGAACCGATGGATTTGGATCGGTTCTAGACCAAGTACCGAAGAATCAAATAAGAATCGAATCTAAATAATTTTTAAAAAAATTTATATTGAATAAATTAAATTATTTTAATTTTTTCTAAACAAATTAGCAAATTAATTAAACAAACCAGTCAAGCCCAGCAAAATTAATTTTTTATTAGTCCAACATTTGGGCCTTATCCTTCCCCTTTCCATTCCAATTTCATTTGGTATAAGCAGCTGCCACTCCCGTATAAACTCAAATCATTTGATATTTTTAAAACCTACATCATCATTCCCAAATCGATTTTGAAGCTCATTCATTTCANCTACTGATTAAATCAAATAGTTGGTAAATATTACCAATACTTAAAATATTTTATTTTTATAGCTTTTAATTTATATTTCATTTTCTTTATGCAAGCTGCTTGAAGTAAAAGAATTATTGATATGGATCACTGATATTTTAATATTAGTATCTATTTTTTGGTGTTTGTATACATTGAATTAATCATATTGGACATCTTGTTATATATATGTTTTTAAATTGGGTTACGTTAATTTGTAAAAGTTACGAATGAACGTGTCATTAGTTGTATTTATGTAGTGTTACTGTAAATGTTAAAAAAATTAATTATGGTATGGAACGGAACGGAACAGAATCGAACCTATCGAACCGAACGGAATCGAACCCGAACAATTTCATAATTATATTTGAACCCGACGGTTTCATTTATTAAATACCTAAAATTTTGGGTCAGAACTGAACCGACTCATGTTCAGCATTAAGTTTAACGGTGGTTGTCGAACAAGAGAAAAAATTAGTTCAAAAAAATATTATTTAGAAGGATTTTACTTAGGACCATTTAAATAGATTAAACCATTATTTAAAATTGTAGTTTGACAAACAACTTTTGTAATTACCCTTGTCAATCCTAACATCAATTATATCCGTGTTTCATAAGTCTATATTATTAATTAACAACCCCTCTTGGGACTCTGTCTAAACCTCCTACATCCCACGCAAAAGTACGAGTAATAGTATTTACAATGAAAACTTTCGATAATCGTACTACATAATATATACACAAAAGTTTGTTATTTAATAGTTTAATGTGATAGCTTTTTATTATCTCATGTATCAAATAAATGAATAACAAATTGTCATGCATATACAGTCTAGGACGTAGTTTTCACTATGAAAAGTACACTAAATTCATATTGAGTTGGTAACAAATTTCAAATTGGTCCTATTTCTCCAAATGTTTACTCGGCTAGAAATACTTGCATATAGAAAAGTCTAAACAATGGAAACACACTTGTTTGGACTCGGTGTCACACACATTTTTTTAATAAATACATCACATTTTAATTATATTAAATTTTTAAAATATTTATTCATCATCATACTTATATTTTTAACTTTATTCATCATCATACTACTTTTTTCTCCATCGCATTTTTATTTGTAACATATATTGATCAGAAAATCTTGTCATTAATTATATTTTTAGTCCAAAAATATTGTTAATGTACTTTAAAATGAGGGTCAAGTATTTAATAGTATTTTTGTATTATTGTTTATTTCGCTTATTCAAAATTACAGTGGGTAAATGAATCTTTTTACTCTATTTTAAAGAAAAATTTAAAGAGAGTACAAGAAGTACATAATCAGGAATATTTTGTATTAATTTGAAAATATGAATGCCATAAAAAAAAAAATTATGACATAAATGTGTAAATGCTATAAACATTTTATACAATTATTATGTAACCTAGTTATTGAAAACTATAGTATATACTGTATATTTAGCCTTTGCAGAAATGATAGGGGTGATATGGTGGCTGTCCAGTCTAAATTCATTGCCAAGTGAATTGATAAGAGCGTAGCATGAAACTTTCATATGGAGCGAGGCCTCGCTATCACGACGGTAGAATCAGGCAGGTTGTTGCAATGTTGTAACTATTGTGGTCAAAAATCCGAGTTATATTCCAATGATGGTATTCTATGATTGTGTGGTTAAAAAGTAAGAAAAAGATTTGGATTTATGTGTAGTATTATTTGATTGAAGTATGGAATGAGTTTTGAAAAAAATGCATTTTGATTTTGATTATTCTATTTGTAAATTCAGGTGTACACCTTGGGTGATATGATATATAAGTGACATTCTGTCATTGGTAAGAATTCCTTTTTTCCCCCACTAGCTAATAACAAAATGTCTGTTGAATTTGGAGAAATTAACTGTAAAGATGATGAAAAATGGTTTTATTGATATGTGTTCTGATTTACAAAAGGAAATAGTAACAGCTTATATAGCAAAATAAGCTAACAGTTGCCTATATCATATTCTAATGTTGACCTGCTGTACAATACAAAAAAGGTAAAAGTAGAGTAGCTCATTTCTCTGAACCTAGCTGCTCCTTTTTCCTAAAATGGCCTATGATGGACTGACCCATTCACAGATCTGAGGCTATTATTTTTCTTAGTTCTATCTCAACTAATCTTGTTTCTCAACACTCCCCTCAAGTTGGGTTCGAATAA